>QANT01005167.1:0-60205 GCA_003254885.1 Purshia tridentata
TCATATGGGGGAAAATAAATTAACTTGTGAGTCCAAACGCTAAAAATTTATTATATTGTTGGTTTTGAATAAATCTTTGATTTAAATATCCACTCACTGAGCCTATCTCATTTGGAAGTATTTTTATGTTTTGATGTTTCCCCCAGGAAGAAGCGGCGGCTCGTAGAAAAGTTTGCGCGTCGAGGTGGACCTTCGCTCCCGTTGTTGAGGGTAGAAACCTTTTGACTGTAATATGTATTAGTCATAACGTCTAAATTTTGTATCCGCATATGTAAATAAGTATAAAATATATGATAGGCCGGAGGCCTAAAATGGTTGTGGTAGGGAAGCTGAACAGTTAGTAGAGTATTTTAACAGGTTTGAAAATTTGGAAAAGTGACATTTTCAGGCGAAGTGCTGCCGAATTTTCGGCAGAATATTTGCATATACAAGTTTTTTTTAGAAAGGTTTGAAGATTTAGGGTAGTGGGCCCTATGTCCGAGGGACGTGGGACCCCACAGGGTGACCTCGAAATGAAATGGAAGGTTTCGGGGTCGGTCCTGTCACTTTGGGTGTTAAGAATGCACAAATACATCATTTAAGTGCAACCCGAGTCCAATTTGGTTAAAGTTGCACAAAAACATGTTCGGTTGGCAAGAAACACACGGGGAAGCACTTTCTCATGCTTGGATTAGCTTTCTAGCCCAAATGAACTAATTTAGGTGTAAAGAATGCACGAATAAGTCATTTCGGAGCACACTAAGTTCAATTTCGTTAGAGAGGCACCAAAAGGTGCTCAATTGGCAAAAAAGACATGGAGAATCACTTTCTCATGCTTGGGTTAACGTTCTAGCCCAAATGAATCACTGTAGGTGTCAAGAATGCTCAAATATGTCTTTTCGGTGCACGCTAAGCCCAATTCATTTCAAGTTGCACCAAAACATGCTTGGTTGGCAAGAAAGACATGGGAAAGATCTTTCTCATGTCTCGATTAGCGTGCTAGCTGTTGAGTGCTCAATTTACACTATTTTTGGATACTAACTGTCTAACTGAGAGTGCAAGAACTCAACGTTTTTGTGTCTTTTACTTTATTTTTGTGTTTGTTTGGTAAAATGAAGCAATGATGAAGAAAGAAGCCCAAAAGAGCCAATTTTGGACAATTCCTAATCAAACTAGGAAAACTGAAGAAATCCTGATGGAACTAGGAAAGCAGAAATCCTACTCAAATAAGGAATCCTAGTCAAACCAGGAAAACCATCAATGTCCAAGGCCAGAAATGAGAAATCCTAGTTGGACTAGGAAAACCTAACCCTAGTTGGACTAGGAAAGGGAAATCCTAGTTGGATATGATGGTAAAAGTGAAATCCTATTGGATAACATTTCCTAGTGGGATTAGGAAATGTGGGGTCAAAGTCAAAGGTTCTAGAAGCTTCTACAAGTGGTTGAGCCTCAAGAAAATCAAGCAAGTAAAGATTGGGCCAAGTCCAAGTTCACATTCAAAAAGCCCATGCGCCTATTCCTTGCATTAGAAGACTTTCCCAATGCTAGAATCCTAGTTAGGAAGGGAGAATATTGGAAGACTCAGTCAAAGATCTCAAGGAGTCCTTAACTTGCAAGGAAGTCAAAACCCTGGAAATATGTGCAGTAATTTAGACAACAATCCTGTATTTCTCTAGATTGAATCAGATATCAAGATATATACTGTTGGAAAGATACGGATGTTAGATTCGTATGGAATTTCACGGAACTCGATTCCGATACTTCTAGCTTAAGATATGGTCGTTTTAGTGAAGATAATGTAGCAGTTCCGCGACCAGAAAAAGTCTATTCGCCCAAAACAGCCCAAGGCCCATTCTTGGAATGCAAGTAAACCCTTTTCTTGCAAGCCAAGGAATCTCCACCTCCTTATTTCTATATAAAGGCCTCCTCTCCTCATTATTTGACATCAATCAATCAAGGAACATCAATTTACATTGGAATTTATATTACACATCTTCAAAGAGAGAGAGAGAGGGAGCCACAAGGGTGAAGCACTAGGGCTTGGGCGCAAGCTTCCTAGCTTGTTGCCCTAGCCCTAGTCACAAGTTCCTAGGCTTTTTCAAGCCTAGCCGCTGCCTCTTTCTTGAGTTTTTCTTGTTTTTCTTCTTTCGTTTTATTTAGTTTATTAGTTTGTTTATTTCTTTTACACTTGTTTATACCGAACTATGATATTCTTGTAGGCTTTAAGAGAGAAAGAGAGGGTAGTGCCGCAAGTTGCCAAGCCAAGAGGTAGTGCTGTTTTTCTTAGAGTACCAAATACAAGGAGGAGTGATGCCCACCTTGCTGCCCAAGCCTTGCCGACAACAAGGAGGCATCTCTAGCCTAACGCACACAGTCTTGCCATTGGAGTGACCTTCTTGTTATCTTCTTCTTCCTTTTTCATGCTTTCAAGTTATTCTTAGTTATTAATTGAGATTGTGAACATGGATATGCAATTTATATATTTATTTTATCCTTTTGATTTCATATTCATGTCTTAATTACTTTCATGCATTGTTGAGTTTATGATGAAGCCTCTAGCATGTGATCAATGTTTCGTTTATGTTTCTTGTAATTTATGATGATGATACTTGCATAAAATCCTATTATCTGTTAGAATAGCACTAGTTGTAGATTCTTTTAAGCCTAGCTACCTTAAGGATGAAGCATCTAGTGATTGTTATAAAATTGAATAAGCTCGAAAGGATGACAATTTTAGAAGTAACAAGCAATTAATTAAGAACTGATTGTGATAATAGTATTCATAGATGGCATAGTGTACATCAAGGTAGATATACGGTCTCTGTGTTTGTCATCTTCACAAAACTTAATGACTCTTGCATTGGTGATTGCCCTAGTTTATCTAGGAACATGCATGTTAACTTGCTAGGTAGGCCCGATAAGCTCTTAGTACATGCATAAGGAATGTATAACACCAAAGGAAAATAGCTAAAGCCTTTGGTAGTCAAACTTTATGTTCGTAGTCTTTTGAAATTGCATGATTATCATATTAGTTGATTATTGATAGTTTGGTGGATTTTGATGGTTAACAATGCAATGAAAGTGTGCGTGTGTGTGTGTGTTTGTGTTCTTCTACCTAATCTAAACCCCCCTTTCTGTGTGCGTGTGTTGGTGCTTCTAATATGTTAAGTTGAGTTGGTTTATTGGTACTAGATCCATTCCCTGTGGGATCGATCTTGTACTTTGCACCCCTTGCTACGCTGCGATTCGTGCACTTGCGAGTAAACTTAGAGTTGGAATAAATGTTTAATAATTTTGCACTAAGAAAACAATCAATACTAGCCCTAAAGAACCACTTTAGGTCTTAAGAATGCACGAACACGTCATTTCGATGCACACTTAGTCCAGTTTGTTCAAAGTTGCACGAAAACATCACTTCGGTGCACACTGAGTGCAATTTGATTAAAGTTACACCAAAACGTGCTCGGTTGGCAAGAAAGATATGGTGAAGCACTTTATCATTCTTGAATTAGTTTTTCTAGCGAGTAAGAAGCACATTTTGTGTTGAGAAGGAACGAAAACTTCATTTCGGTGCATACTCAGTGTAACTTCGTCCAACTGGCACCAAAACGTGCCCAGTTGGTAAAAAAGACATGGGAAAGCACTTTCTCATGTCTCGAATGGCGTTCTTGACCAAAAGAAAAGCTTTTGGTGCTAAGAATGCACGAAAATGTCATTTCGGTGCACGCTAAGCACAATTTAGTTAAAGTGGGACCAAAACGTGCTTGGTTGATAAGAAAGACATGGGAAAGCACTTTCTCATGTTTGGATTAGCATTCTAGGCCAAAAGAACCACTTTAGCTGTGACGAACGCAGGAATACGTCATTTCGGCGCACACTGAGTCCAATTCAGTTGAAGTTGTACCAAAATGTGCTCGGTCGACATCAAAGACATGGGGAAGCACTTTCTCATGTCTCGATTAGCGTGCTACCTTGTAAAGAACCACTTTGGGTGTTAAGAATGCATGAAAACGTCATTTCAGTACACATGGAGTGCAATTGGGTTAACGTTGCACCAAAACACTATTGGTTGGCAAGAAAGACATGGGGAAGCACTTTCCCATGCTTCTATTAGCGTTCGAACCAAAAAGAAGCACATTTCGTGTTTAGAAAACATCAGTTCGGTGCGTACTCATTCCAAATTGCACCAAAACTTTCTTGGTTGGCAAGAAAGGCATAAGGAAGCACTTTCTCATGTCTCGATATTAGCGTGCTAACCCTAAGGAACCACTTGAGGTCTTAAGAATGCACGAAAACGTCATTTTGGTGCACATTGAGTTTAACGAATTGCACCGACACGTTCGCTGTTGGAAAGAAAAACATGGGAAAGAACTTTCTCATGTCTCGATAAGCATTCAAGCCCCAAAGAACAACTTTAGGTGGTAAGAATGCACGAATACGTCGTTCCGGTGCATACTCAGTCTAACTTGGTCCAAATTGCACTAAAACATGCCTGATTGGCAAGAAAGGGGTGAGGGAGCACTCCATAATGTCTCGATTAGTGTGCTACCCCTGAAGAACCACTTTGGGTGTTAAGAATGAACGAAAATGTCATTTCAGTGCACACTCTGTACAATTTGGTTAAGGTTGCATCAAAACGTTATCGGTTGGCAAGAAACACAGGGGGAAGCACTTTCTCATGCTTGGATAAGCATTTTACCCCTAAAGAAGTACATCTAGTGTTCAGAAGGCACAAAAACATAATTTCGATGCGTACTCAATCCAATTTCGCGCAATTTCCACCAAAATGTGCCCGGTTGGCAAGAAAGATGTGGGGAAGCACTTCCCATTCTTGGATTAGCCTTCTAGCCCTCAAGAAGTACATGCTTTTGTTAAGAGCACACGAAAACCTCATTTCGGCGCCTTCTCAACCTAATTTCGTTTCAATTGCACCAAAACTTCCTTGGTGGGCAAGAAAGGCATAAGGAAGCACTTTCTCATGTCTCGATATTAGCGTGCTAACCCTAAGGAACCACTTGAGGTCATAAGAATGCACGAAAACGTCATTTTGGTGCACATTGAGTTCAACGAATTGCACCGACACGTTCGCTGTTGGAAAGAAAAACATGGGGAAGAACTTTCTCATGTCTCGATAAGCATTCAAGCCCCAAAGAACAACTTTAGGTGGTACGAATGCACGAATACGTCGTTTCGGTGCATACTCAGTCTAACTTGGTCCAAATTGCACTAAAACATGCCTGATTGGCAAGAAAGGGGTGAGGGAGCACTCCATAATGTCTCGATTAGTGTGCTACCCCTGAAGAACCACTTTGGGTGTTAAGAATGAACGAAAATGTCATTTCAGTGCACACTCTGTACAATTTGGTTAAGGTTGCATCAAAACGTTATCGGTTGGCAAGAAACACAAGGGGAAGCACTTTCTCATGCTTGGATACGCATTTTACCCCTAAAGAAGTACATCTAGTGTTCAGAAGGCACAAAAACATAATTTCGGTGCGTACTCAATCCAATTTCGCGCAATTTCCACCAAAATGTGCCCGATTGGCAAGAAAGATGTGGGGAAGCACTTCCCATTCTTGGATTAGCCTTCAAGCCCTCAAGAAGCACATGCTTTTGTTAAGAGCACACGAAAACCTCATTTCGGCGCCTTCTCAACCTAATTTCGTTTCAATTACACCAAAACTTCCTTGCTGGGCAAGAAAGGCATAAGGAAGCACTTTCTCATGTCTCGATATTAGCGTGCTAACCCTAAGGAACCACTTGAGGTCTTAAGAATGCACGAAAACGTCATTTTGGTGCACATTGAGTTCAACGAATTGCACCGAAACGTTCCCCGCTGGAAAGAAAGACATCGGGAAGAACTTTCTCATGTCTCGAAAAGCGTTCAAGCCCCAAAGAACAACTTTAGGTGGTAAGAATGCACGAATACGTCGATTCGGTGCATACTAAGTCTAACTTGGTCCAAATTGCACCAAAATGCGCCCGATTGGCAAGAAAGGGGTGAGTGAGCACTCTATAATGTCTTGATTAGCGTACTAACCCTGAAGAACCACTTTGGGTTTTAGGAATGAACAAAAACGTAATTTCGGTGCACACTCTGTACAATTTGGTTAAAATAGCACCAAAACGTTATCGGTTGGCAAGAAAGACATGGGAAAGCACTTTCTCATGCTTGCATTAGCATTCTAGCCCTAAAGAAGCACATCTCGTGTTTAGAAGGCACAAAAACATCATTTCGGTGCGTACTCAATCCAATTTCGTGCAATTTCCTGCAAAACGTGCTCGGTTGGCAAAAAAGATGTGGGGACGCACTTTCCCATTCTTGGATTAGCGTTCTGGCCCTCAAGAAGCACATGCTTTTGTTAAGAACGTACGAAAACCTCATTTCGGTGCCTCCCCAACCTAATTTCGTTTCAATTGCACCAAAACCTCCTCGGTTGGCAATAAAGACATGAGGAAGCGCTTTCTCTTGTCCGGATTAGCGTTTTAGCCCCAACGAACTAGTTTAGGTGTTAAGAATGATGGATAGACATTTCGGCGCACACTGTGCACAACCTGGTTAAAGTTGCACCAAAATGTGCGCGGTTGGCAAGAAGCACGTGCTCATGCTTGGATTAACGTTCGAGCCCTAAAGAAGCACATTTAGTGTTAAGAAGGAACTAAAACCTCATTTCAGTGCATACTCAATCTACTTTTGTCTAAATTGCATCAAAACGTGCCCGGTTAGCAAGAAGGACATGAGGACGCACATCGTCATGTCTCGATTAGCGTGCCAGCCCTAAAGAACCACTTTAGGTGTTAAGAATGCACGAAAACATCATTTCGTTGCATACTCAGTCTAAATTGCACCAAAACTTCTATGGTGGGCAAGGAAGACAGAAGGAAGCACTTTCTTAGGTCTCGATATTAGCGTGCTAACCCTAAGGAACCACTTGAGGTCTTAAGAATGCACAAAAACGTTATTTCGGTGCACACTGAGTCCAATTCGATTAAAATTGCACTGAAACTTTCCCGTTGGAAAGAAAGACATGGGGAAGAACTTTCTCATGTCTCGATAAGCGTTCAAGCCCTAAAGAACAACTTTAGGTGGTAAGAATGCACGAATACGTCGTTTCAGTGCATACTAAGTCTACCTTGGTCCAAATTGCACCAAAACGCACCCGATTGGCAAGAAAGGGGTGAGTGAGCACTCTATAATGTCTCGATTAGCGTACTAACCCTGAAGAACCACTTTGGCTTTTAGGAATGAACAAAAACATAATTTCGGTGCACACTCTGTACAATTTGGTTAAAATTGCACCAAAACGTTATCTGTTGGCAAGAAAGAAATGGGAAAGCACTTTCTCATGCTTGGATTAGCATTCTAGCCCTAAAGAAGCACATCTCGTGTTTAGAAGGCACGAAAACATCATTTCGGTCCGTAGTCAATCCAATTTCCACTAAAACATGCCCAATGAGCAAGAAAGATGTGGGGAAGGACTTTCCCATTCTTGGATTAGTATTCCAGCCCTCAAGAAGCACATGCTTTTGTTAAGGACGCACGAAAACCTCATTTCGGTGCCTCCTCAACCTAATTTTATTTCAGTTGCACCAAAACGTCCCCGGTTGGCAATAAAGACATGAGGAAGCGCTTTCTGTTGTTTGGATTAGCGTTCTAGCCCCAACGAACTAGTTTAGGTGTTAAGAATACATGGAACATCATTTCAGCGCACACTGTGCACAACTTGGTCAAAGTTGCACCAAAACGTGTGCGGTTGGGAAGAAGCACGTGCTCATGCTAGGATTAACGTTCTAGCCCTCAAGAAGCACATTTCGTGTTAAAAAGGAACTAAAACCTTATTTCAGTGCATACTCAGTGTACTTTCATCTAAATTGCATCAAAACGTACCCAGTTGGCAAGAAGGACATGAGGACGCACGTTGTAATGTCTCAATTAGCGTGTCTGGCCTAAAGAACCACTTTAGGTGTTAAGAATGCACGAAAACATCGTTTCGGTGCGTACTTAGTACAAATTGCAACAAAACTACCTTTGTGGGCAAGAAAGACATAATGAAGCACTTTCTGATGTCTCGATATTAGCGTGCTAACCCTAAGGAACCACTTGAGGTCTTAAGAATGCACGAAAACGTCATTTCGGCGCACACTGAGTCCAATCCGATTAAAATTGCACCGAAACGTTCCCCGTTGGAAAGAAAGACATGGGGAAGAACTTTCACATGTCTCGATAAGCGTTCAAGACCCAAAGAACAACTTTAGGTGCTATGAATGCACGAATACGTCGTTTCGGTGCATACTCAGTCTTACTTGGGCCAAGTTGCACCAAAACGTCTGCGGTTGGCAAGAAGCATGCGCTCATGCTTAGATTAACGTTCTAGCCCTCAAGAAGATCGTTTCGGTGCATACTCAGTCTTACTTGGGCCAAATTGCACCAAAACGTCTGCGGTTGGCAAGAAGCACGTGCTCATGCTTAGATTAACGTTCTAGCCCTCAAGAAGCACATTTCATGTTAAGAAGGAACTAAAACCTCATTTCAGTGCAGACTCAATCTACTTTCGTGTCAATTGCATCAAAACGTGCCCGATTGGCAAAAAGGACATGAGGACGCACGCCGTCATGTCTCGATTAGCGTGCCAGCCCTAAAGAACCACTTTAGGTGTTAAGAATGCACGAATACATCATTTCGGTGCGTACTTAGTGCAAATTGCAACAAACTTCCTTGGTGGGCAAGAAAAACATAAGGAAGCACTTTTTCATGTCTCAATATTAGCGTGCTAACCCTAAGGACCCACTTGAGCTCTTAAGAACGCACGAAAACCTCATTTCGGTGCCTCCTCAACCTAATTTCGTTTCAATTGCACCAAAACCTCCTCGGTTGGCAATAAAGACATGATGAAGCGCTTTCGCTTGTCTGGATTAGCGTTTTAGCCCCAACGAACTAGTTTAGGTGTTAAGAATGCATGGAACGTCATTTCGGCGCACACTGTGAACAACTTGGTTAAAGTTGCACCAAAACGTGCGCGGTTGGCAAGAAGCACATTCTAATGCTTGGATTAACGTTCTAGCCCCCAAGAAGCACATTTCGTGTTAAGAAGGAACTAAAACCTCATTTCAGTGCCTACTCAGTCTACTTTCATCTAAATTGCATCAAAACGTGCTCGGTTGTCAAGAAGGACATGAGGACGCACGTCGTCATGTCTAGATTAGCGTGCCAACCCTAAAGAACCACTTTAGGTGTTAAGAATGCACGAAAACATCATTTCGATGCATACTCAGTCTAAATTGCACAAAAACTTCTGTGCTGGGCAAGGAAGACCTAAGGAAGCACTTTCTCAGGTCTCGATATTAGCGTGCTAACCCTAAGGAACTGCTTGAGGTCTTAAGAATGCACAAAAACGTCATTTCGGTGCACACTGAGTCCACTTTGATTAAAATTGCACTGAAACGTTCCCCGTTGGAAAGAAAGACATGGGGAAGAACTTTCTCATGTTTCGATAAGCGTTCAAGCCCCAAAGATCAACTTTAGGTTGAAAGAATGCACGAATACGTCTTTTCGGTGCATACTCAGTCTAACTTGGTCCAAATTGCACCAAAATGCGCCCAATTGGCAAGAAAGGGGTGAGTAAGCACTCTATAATGTCTCGATTAGCGTACTAACCCTGAAGAACCACTTTGGGTTTTAGGAATGAAGGAAATCGTAATTTCGGTGCACACTCTGTACAATTTGGTTAAAATTGCACCAAAACGTGATCTATTGGCAAGAAAGACATGGGAAAGCACTTTCTCATGCTTGGATTAGCATTCTAGCCCTAAAGAAGCACATCTTGTGTTTAGAAGGCACGAAAACATCATTTCGGTGCGTACTCAATCCAATTTCGTGCAATTTCCACCAAAACGTGCTCGGTTGGCAAAAAAGATGTGGGGACGCACTTTCCCATTCTTGGATTAGCGTTCTAGCCCTCAAGAAGCACATGCTTTTGTTAAGAACGCACGAAAACCTCATTTCGGTGCCTCCTCAACCTAATTTCGTTTCAATTGCACCAAAACCTCCTCTGTTGGCGATAAAGACATGAGGAAGCGCTTTCTCTTGTCCGGATTAGCGTTTTAGCCCCAACAAACTAGTTTCGGTGTTAAGAATGATGGCTAGTCATTTCGGCGCACACTGTGCACAACCTGGTTAAAGTTGCACCAAAATGTGCGCGGTTGGCAAGAAGCACGTGCTCATGCTTGGATTAACGTTCGAGCCCTGAAGAAGCACATTTAGTGTTAAGAAGGAACTAAAACCTCATTTCAGTGCATACTCAATCTACTTTTGTCTAAATTGCATCAAAATGTGCCCGGTTGGCAAGAAGGACATGAGGACGCACATCGTCATGTCTCGATTAACGTGCCAGCCCTAAAGAACCACTTTAGATGTTAAGAATGCACGAAAATATCATTTCGGTGCATACTTAGTCTAAATTGCACCAAAACTTCTGTGGTGGGCAAGGAAGACAGAAGGAAGCACTTTCTTAGGTCTCGATATTAGCGTGCTAACCCTAAGGAACCACTTGAGGTCTTAAGAATGCACGAAAATGTCATTTCGGTGCACACTGAGTCCAATTCGATTAAAATTGCATTGAAACGTTCCCCGTTGGAAAGAAAGACATGGGGAAGAACTTTCTCATGTCTCGATAAGCGTTCAAGCCCTAAAGAACAACTTTAGGTGGTAAGAATGCACGAATACGTCGTTTCAGTGCATACTAAGTCTACCTTAGTCCAAATTGCACCAAAATGCGCCCGATTGGCAAGAAAGGGGTGAGTGAGCACTCTATAATGTCTCGATTAGCGTACTAACCCTGAAGAACCACTTTTGGTTTTAGGAATGAACGAAAACATAATTTCGGTGCACACTCTGTACAATTTGGTTAAAATTGCACCAAAACGTTATCTGTTGGCAAGAAAGACATGGGAAAGCACTTTCTCATGCTTGGATTAGCATTCTAGCCCTAAAGAAGCACATCTCGTGTTTAGAAGGCACGAAAACATCATTTCGGTCCGTACTCAATCCAATTTCCACTAAAACATGCCCGATGGGCAAGAAAGATGTGGGGAAGCACTTTCCCATTCTTGGATTAGTATTCCAGCCCTCAAGAAGCACATGCTTTTGTTAAGGACGCAGGAAAACCTCATTTCGGTGCCTCCTCAACCTAATTTTGTTTCAATTGCACCAAAACGTGCGCGGTTGGGAAGAAGCACGTGCTCATGCTGGGATTAACGTTCTAGCCCTCAAGAAGCACATTTCGTGTTAAAAAGGAACTAAAACCTTATTTCAGTGCATACTCAGTGTACTTTTGATCTAAATTGCATCAAAATGTACCCAGTTGGCAAGAAGGACATGAGTACGCACGTTGTCATGTCTCGATTAGCGTGCATGGCCTACAGAACCACTTTAGGTGTTAAGAATGCACAAAAACATCGTTTCGGTGCGTACTTAGTCCAAATTGCAACAAAACTACCTTTGTGGGCAAGAAAGACATAATGAAGCACTTTCTGATGTCTCGATATTAGCATGCTAACCCTAAGGAACCACTTGAGGTCTTAAGAATTCACTTCTTGACGTCTTGATATTAGCGTGCTAACCCCGCAGGTAGCCCAATTTGTTTAAGGTCGCACCAAAACGTGCCCGAATGGCAGGAAACACTTGGGGAACCACCTTTTCATGATTGAATTTGCGTTCTAATCCAAATGAACCACTATGGGTGTTAAGAATGCACGAATACATCATTTCAGGGCAACCCGAGTCCAATTTGGTTGAAGTTGCCCAAAAACATGTTCGGTTGGAAAGAAACACACGGGGAAGCACTTTCTCATGCTTGGATTAGCTTTTTAGCTCAAATGAACTAGTTTAGGTGTAAAGAATGCACGAATAAGTCACTTCGGGGCACACTAAGTCCAATTTCATTAGAGAGGCACCAAAACTTGCTCGGTACACTAAGTCCAATTTCATTAGAGAGGCACCAAAACTTGCTCGATTGGCAAAAAAGACAAGGAGAATCACTTTCTCATGCTTGGGTTAGCGTTCTAGCCCAAATGAGCCATTATAGGTGTCAAGAATGCTCAAATATGTCTCTTTGGTGCACGCTGAGCCCAATTCATTTCAAGTTGCACCAAAACATGCTTAGTTGGCAAGAAAGGCGTGGGGAAGATCTTTCTCATGTCTCGATTAGCGTGCTAGCCCTAAAGAACCACTTTAGGCCATAAGAATGCACGAACACGTCATTTCGATGCACACTTAGTCCAATGTGATTAAAGTTGCACGAAAACGTCACTTCGGTGCACGCTGAGTGGTTCTTTAGGGATAGCACGCTAATCGAGATATGAGAAACATCTTCCCCACCACTTTCTTGCCAACCAAGGATGTTTTGGTGCAACTTGAAATGAATTGGGCTCAGCGTGCACCGGAAAGACATATTTGAGCATTCTTGACACCTACAGTGGTTAATTTGGGCTAGAACGCTAACCGAAGCATGAGAAAGTGATTTTCCATGTCTTTTTTGCCAATCGAGCATGTTTTAGTTCCTCTATAATGAAATTGGACTTAGTGTGCCCCGAAATGACTTATCCGTGCCTTCTTTACACCTAAACTAGTTCATTTTGGCTAGAAAGCTAATCCAAGCATGAGAAAGTGCTTCCCCGTGTGTTTCCTCCCCACCGAACATGTTTTTGTACAACTTCAACCAAATTGGACTCGAGTTGCACTTAAATGATGTATTCGTGCATTCTTAACAACCAAAGTGATTCATTTGGGTTAGAACGCAAATTCAAACGTGAGAAGGTCGTTCCCCATGTGTTTCTTGCCATCCAGACATGTTTTGGTGCGACCTTAAACAAATTGGACTACCTGTGCACCGAAATGACGTATTCGTGTATTCTTAACATCCTCAGAATGCTGATCGAGACATTAGAAAGTGGTTCCCCATGTCTCTCGTGCAAACTAGGCACGGTTTGGTGCAACTTTAACCAAATTCGACTTAGTGTGCATTGGTATGATGTTTTCGTGCATTCTTAACACATAAAGTTTTTCTCTAGGGCTGGCACGCTAATCAAGACATGACAAAGTGCTTGCCCAAGCCTTTTTTGCCAACCGGGGACGTGTTGGTGCATTTTGGTTGGAATTAGACTGAGTATGCAGCTAAATGATGTTTTCGTCCCATCTAAACACGAAATGTGCTTCTTTTTTGCTTGAACGTTAATCGAAGCAAGGGAAAGTGGTTCCCCATGTCTTTCTTTCCAACCAATAGTGTTTTGGTGCAACGTTAACCCAATTGCACTCCATGTGCCCCGAAATGACGTTTTCGTGCCTTCTTAGCATCTAAAGTGGTTTTTTTGTATAGAACGTCATTCGAGAAATGAGAAAGTGCTTCCCCATGTGTTTCTTCCCAATCGGGCACATTCTGGTGCCAATTTGACGAAGTTACACTGAGTATGCATTGAAATGAAATTTTCGTTACCTCTCAACACAAAATATGCTTCTTGCGGGCTAGAAAAACTAATTCAAGAATGATAAACTGCTTCTCCATGTCTTTCTTGCCAACCGGACACATTTTGGTGCAACTTTAACCGAATTGCACTCAACGTGGACCAAAGTGACGTTTTCATGCAACTTTGAGCAAATTGGACTAAGTGTGCATTGAAATGACGTGTTCGTGCATTCTTGAGACCCAAAGTGGTTCTTTAGGGCTAGCACGCTAATCGAGATATGAGAAACATCTTCCCCACATCTTTCTTACCAACCAAGGATGTTTTGGTGCAACTTGAAATGAATTGGGCTTAGCGTGCACCGAAAAGACATATTTGAGCATTCTTGACACCTACAGTGGTTCATTTGGGCTAGAACGCTAACCGAAGCATGAGAAAGTGATTCTCCATGTCTTTTTTGCCATTCGAGCATGTTTTGGTTCCTCTATAACGAAATTGGACTTAGTGTGCCCCTAAATGACTTATTCGTGCATTCTCTAAACCTAAACTAGTTCATTTTGGCTAGAAAGCTAATGGAAGCATGAGAAAGTGCTTCCCCGTGTGTTTCTGCCAATCAAACATGTTTTTGTGCAACTTCAACCAAATTGGACTCGAGTTGCACTTAAATGATGTATTCGTGTATTCTTAACACCCAAAGTGATTCATTTGGGTTAGAACGCAAATTCAAACGTGAGAAGGTGGTCCTCCATGTATTTCTTGCCATCCGGCATGTTTTCGTGCGACCATAAACAAATTGGACTACCTGTGCACCGAACGACGTATTCGTGTATTCTTAATACCTAAAGGGGTTCTTTTGGGCTAGAATGCTGATCGAGAGATGAGAAAGTGGTTCCCCATGTCTGTGGTGCAAATTTAACCAAATTCGACTTAGTGTGCACTGGTGTGATGTTTTCGTGCATTCTTAACACATAAAGTTGTTCTCTAGTGTTGGCACACTAATCGAGACATGACAAAGTACTTCCCCATGTGTTTCTTGCCATCCGAGCACGTTTTGGTTCGACCTTAAACAAATTGGACTACCTGTGCACCGAAATGGCGTATTCTTGTATTCGTAACACTTAGAAGAGTTCTTCAGGGCCAGTACACTAATGGAGATATGAGAAAGTGGTTCCCCATGTCTCTTGTGCCAACCAGGCACGTTCTGGTACAACTTTAACCAAATTCGACTTAGTGTGCACTGAAATGACGTTTTCGTGCATTCTTAACATATAAAGTTGTTCTCTAGGGCTGGCACACTAATCAAGACATGGCAAAGTGCTTCCCCATGCCTTTTTTGCCATCTGGGCACGTTTTGGTGCGACCTTAAACAAATTTGACTACCTATGCAACGAAATGACAGATTCGTGTAATCTTAACACCTAGAGGAGTTCTTTAGGGCTAGAACACTGATGGAGACCCGACAAAGTGCTTCCCCATGCCTTTTTCCCGTCCGGGCATGTTTTGGTGCGACCTTTAACAAATTGGACTACCTGTGCACCGAAATGACGTATTCGTGTATTTTTAACACCTAGAGGAGTTCTTTAGGGCCAGAACGCTAATCGAGACAAGAGAAAGGGGTTCCCCATGTCTCTCGTGCCAACCAGGCACATTTTGGTGCAACTGTAACCAAATTCGACTTAGTGTGCACTGAAATGACGTTTTCATGCATTCTTAACACCTAAAGTTGTTCTCTAGGGCTGGCACACTAATTGAGACGTGACAAAGTGCTTCGCCATGCCTTTTTTGTCAACCGGGCACGTTTTTGTGCATTTTAGATGAAATTAGACTGAGTATGCACCAAATGATGTTTTCGTCCCATCTAAACACGAAATGTGCTTCTTTCCGGCTCAAATGCTAATCGAAGAATGGGAAAGTGCTTCCCCATGTCTTTCTTGCCAACCATTTGTGTTTTGGTGCAACATTAACCCAATTGCACTCCGTGTGCACCGAAATGACGTTTCCGTGCATTCTTAAACCCCAAAGTGGTTCTTTACGGGGTAGCACGCTAATCAAGACATGAGAAAGTGCTTCTGCTTGTCTTTGATGTCGACCGAACACGTTTTGGTGCAACTTCAACCGAATTGGACTCTATGTGCACCGAAATGATATATTCCTGCGTTCATCACACCTAAAGTGGTTCTTTACGCCTAGAACGCTAATCCAAACATGAGAAAGTGCTTCGCCATGTCTTTCCTGTCAATCGAGCACGTTTCGGTCCAACTTGAACTAAATTGTGCTCGGTGTGCACTGAAATGACGTTTTCGTGCATTCTTAGCACCTAAAGTGGTTCTTTTGGTCAAGAATGCCATTCGAGACATGAGAAAGTGCTTCCCCATGTCATTCTTCCCAACTGGGCACATTTTGGTGCCAGTTGGACGAAGTTACACTGAGTATGCATCGAAATGAAGTTTTCGTTACTTCTCAACACAAAATGTGCTTCTTGCGGGCCAGAAAAACTAATTCAAGAATGATAAAGTGCTTCTCCATGTCTTTCTTGGCAACCGAGCACGTTTTAGTGCAACTTTAACCAAATTGCACTCAGCGTTCACTGAAGTGACGTTTTCGTGCAACTACAAACAAATTGGACTAAATGTGCATCGAAATGACGTGTTCGTGCATTCTTAAGACCTAAAGTGGTTCATTAGGGTTAGAACGCTAATCGGGACACGAGAAAGATATCCCCCACGTCTTTCTTGCCAACCAAGCATGTTTTGGTGCAACTTGAAATGAATTGGGCTCAGCGTGCACTGAAAAGACATATTTGAGAATTCTTGACACCTACAGTGGGATGAGAAAGTGATTCTCCATGTCTTTTTTGCCAATTGAGCATGTTTTGGTGCCTCTATAACGAAATTGGACTTAGGGTGCGCCGAAATGACTTATTCTTGCATTCTTCACACCTAAACTAGTTCATTTGGGCTAGAAAGCTAATCCAAGCTTGAGGAAGTGCTTCCCTGTGTGTTTCTTGCCAAACGAATATGTTTTCGAGCAACTTCAACCAAATTGCACTTGGGTTGCACTTAAATGATGTATTCGTGCATTCTTCACTCCCAAAGTGGTTCATTTGGGTTAGAACGCAAATTCCAACGTGAGAAGGTGGTTCCCCATGTGTTTCTTGCCATCCGGGCACGTTTTGCCGCGACCTTAAACAAATTGGACTAGCTGTGCACCGAAATGACGAATTCTGTATTCTTAACACCTAGAGGAGTTCTTTAGGGCTAAAACGCTTATCGGGACATGAGAAAGTGGTTCCCCATGGCTCTCGTGCCAACCAGGCATGTTTTGGTGCAACTTTAACCACATTTGACTTAGTGTGCACTAAAATGACGTCCTCGTGCATTCTTAACACATAAACTTGTTCTCTAGAGCTAGCACGCTAATTGAGACATGACAAAGTACTTCCCCAAGCCTTTTTTGCCATCCAGGCACCTTTTTGTGCAACCTTCAACAAATTGGACTGCCTGTGCACCAAAATCATGTATTCGTGTATTCTTAACAGTTGGAGGAGTTCTTTAGGGCCAGAAAGCTAATCGAGGCATGAGGAAGTGGTTCCCCATGTCTCTCGTGCCTACCATGCACATTTTGGTACAACTTTAACCAAATTTGACTTCTGAAATGACGTTTTCGTGCATTCTTAACACATAAAGTTGTTCTTTAGGGCTGGAACGCTAATCGAGACATGATAAAGTAGTTCCCCATGCGACCTTAAACAAATTGGACTACCTCTGCACCAAAATGACGTATTCGTGTATTCTTAACACCAAGAGGAGTTCTTTAGGGCCAAAACGCTAATCGAGATATGAGAAAGTAGTTCCCCAAGTGCCTCGTGCCAACCAGGCACTTTTTGGGGCAACTTTAACCCAATTCGGCATAGTGTGCACTGAAATGACGCTTTCATGCATTCTTAACACATAAAGATGTTCTCTAGGGCTAGCAAACTAATCGAGACATGACAAAGTGCTTCCCCAAGGCTTTTTTGCCAACTGGGCACATGTGGGTGCATTTTGGTTGAAATTAGATTGAGTGTGCACCTAAATGATATTTTCGTCCCATCTAAACACGAAATGTGCTTCATTTTTGCTCGAACGCTAATCGAAGCAAGGGAAAGTGCTTCCCTATGTCTTTCTTTCCAGCCAATAGTGTTTTGGTGCAATGTTAACCCAATTGCACTCAGTGTCCACCGAAATGACGTTTTCGTGCATTCTTAACACCCAAACTGATTCATTTGGGTTATAACGCAAATTCAAACGTGAGAAGGTGGTTCCCCAAGTGTTTCTTGCCATCCGCGCACGTTTTGGTGCGACCTTAAACAAATTGGACTACCTGTGCACCAAAACGAGGTATTCGTGCATTCTTAACTCCTAGAGGAGTTCTTTAGGGCCAGAACGCTAATCGAGGCATGAGAAAGTGGTTTCCCATGTCTCTCGTGCCAACCAGGCACGTCTTCGTTTAACTTTAACCAAATTCGACTTAGTGTGCACTGAAATGACGTTTTCGTGCCTTCTTAACACATAAAGTTGTTCTCTAGGGCTAGCACGCTAATCGAGACCCGACAAAGTGCTTCCCTATGCCTTTTGTGCCATCCGGGCACCTTTTTGTGCGACATTGAACAAATTTACTACCTGTGTACCGAAATGACGCATTCGTGTATTCTTCACACCTAGAGGAGTTCTTTAGGGCCAGAAAGCTAATTGAGGCATGAGAAAGTGGTTCCCCATGTCTCTTGTGCCAACCAGGCACGTTTTGGTACAACTTCGACCAAATTTGACTGAGTGTGCACAGAAATGACGTTTTCATGCATTCTTAACACATAAAGTTGTTCTCTAGCACTAGCACGCTAATCGAGACACGACGAAGAACTTCCCCATGCCTTTTTTGCCATTCGGGCACGTTTTGGTGCGACCTTATACAAAGTGAAGTGCCTTTGCACCAAAATGACATTCATGTATTCTTAACACCTAGAGGAGTTCTTTAGGGCCAAAACGCTAATCGAGATATGAGAAAGTAGTTCCCCAAGTGCCTCGTGCCAACCAGGCATTTTCAGTGCACTCTTAACACATAAAGTTGTTCTCTAGTGCTGGCACACTAATCGAGACATGACAAAGTGCTTCCCCAAGCCGTTTTTGCCAACTGATGTTGGTGCATTTTGGTTGAAATTAGACTGAGTATCCACCTAAATGATGTTTTCGTACCATCTAAACACAAAATGTGCTTCTTTTTTGCTCGAAAGCTAATCGAAGCAAGGGAAAGTGCTTCCCCATGTCTTTCTTTCCAACTAATAGTGTTTTCGTGCAACATTAGCCCAATTGCACTACATGTGTACGAAATGACGCTTTCGTGCATCCTTAACAACCAAAGTGATTCATTTGGGTTAGAACGCAAATTTAAACGTGAGAACGTGGTTCCCCTTGTGTTTCTTGCCATCCGGGCTTGTTTTAGTGCGACCTTAAACAAATTGGACTACATGTGCACCGAAATGACATATTCGTGTATTCTTAACTCCCTCAGAATGCTAATCAAGACATGAGAAAGTGGTTCCCCATGTCTCTCATGCCAACCAGGCACGTTTTGGTGCAACTTTAACCAAATTCGACTTAGTGTGCATTGGTATGTCATTTTCGTGCATTCTTAACACATAAAGTTCTTCTCTAGGGCTCGCAGGCTAATAAAGACATGACAAAGTGCTTCCCCATGCCTTTTTGCCATCCAGGCACGTTTTGGTGCGACCTTAAACAAATTGAACAACCTGTGCACCGAAATCACGTATTCATGTATTCTTAACACCTAGAGCAGTTCTTTAGGCCCAGAACTCTAACCGAGATATGAGAAAGTGGTTCCCCATGCCTCTCGTACCAACCAAGCACGTTTTGGTGCAACTTTAACTGAATTCGACTTAGTGTGCATTGGTATAATGTTTTCGTGCATTCTCAACACATAAAGTTGTTCTCTAGAGCTAGCACGCTAATCAAGACATGACAAAGTGCTTCCCCATGCCTTTTTGGCCGTCCGGGCACGTTTTGGTGCGACCTTAAACAAATTGGACTACCTGTGCACCAAAATGATGTATTCGTGTATTCTTAACACCTAGAGGAGTTATTTGGGGCCAGAACGCTAATCGAGAAATTAGAAAGTAGTTCCTCATGTGTCCCGTGCCAACCAAGCACGTTTTGGTGCAACTTTAACCCAATTCGGCTTAGTGTGTACTGAAATGACGTTTTCGAGCATTGTTAACATAGAAAGTTGCTCTCTAGGGCTGGCACGCTAATCGAGACATGAAAAAGTGCTTCTCCAAGCCTTTTTTACCAACCGGACACGTGTTGGTGCATTTTGGTTGAAATTAGACTGAGTATGCACCTAAATGATGCTTTCATCCCATCTAAACACGAAATGTGCTTCTTTTTTTCTTAAACGCTAATCGAAGTAAGGGAAAGTGCTTGCCCATGTCTTTCTTTCCAACCAATAGTGTTTTGGTGCAACGTTAACCCAATTGCACTTCCTGTGCACCGAAATGACGTTTTCGTGCCTTTTTAGCACCTAAAGTGGTTCTTTTGGTATAGAACGCCATTCAAGACATGAGACAGTGCTTCCCCATGTCTTTCTTCTAAATCAGGCATGTTCTGGTGCCAGTTTGATGAAGTTACACTGAGTATGCATTGAAATGAAGTTTTCGTTACCTCTCAACACGAAATGTGCTTCTTGCGGTCTAGAAAAAGTAATTCAAGAATGATAAAGTGCTTCTCCATGTCTTTCTTGCCAACCAAGCACGTTTTCGTGCAATTTTAACCGAATTGCACTCAGCGTTGATCGAAGTTACGTTTTCATGCAACTTTGAGCAAATTGGACTAAGTGTGCATTGAAATGACGTGTTTGTGCATTCTTAAGACCTAAAGTGGTTCTTTAGGGCTAGCACGCTAATCGAGATATGAGAAACATCTTCCCCACATCTTTCTTACCAACCAAGGATGTTTTGGTGCAACTTGAAATGAATTGGGCTCAGCGTGCACCGGAAAGACATATTTGAGCATTCTTGACACCTACAGTGGTTCATTTGGGCTAGAACACTAGCCGAAGCATGAGAAAGTGATTCTCCATGTCTTTTTTGGCAATCGAGCATGTTTTAGTTCCTCTATAATGAAAATGGACTTAGTGTGCCCCGAGATGACTTATTCGTGCATTTTTTACAGCTAAACTAGTTCATTTTGGCTAGAAAGCTAATCCAAGCATGAGAAAGTGCTTCCCCGTGTGTTTCCTCCCCACTGAACATGTTTTTGTGCAACTTCAACCAAATTGGACTCGAGTTGCACTTAAATGATGTATTCTTGCATCAAAAGTGATTCATTTGGATTAGAACGCAAATTCAAACGTGAGAAGGTCATTCCCCATGTGTTTCTTGCCATTCAGACATGTTTTGGTGCGACCTTAAACAAATTGGACTACCTGTGCACCGAAATGACTTATTCGTGTATTCTTAACATCCTCAGAATGCTGATCGAAACATGAGAAAGTGGTTCCCCATGTCTCTCGTGCCAACCAGGCAAGTTTTGGTGCAATTTTAACCAAATTCGACTTAGTGTGCATTGGTATGATGTTTTCATACATTCTTAACACATAAAGTTGTTCTCTAGGGCTGGCACGCTAATCAAGACATGACAAAGTGCTTCCCTAAGCCTTTTTTGCCAACCGGGCACGTGTTGGTGCATTTTGGTTGGAATTAGACTGAGTATGCACCTAAATGATGTCCCATCTAAACACGAAATGTGCTTCTTTTTTGCTCGAACGTTAATCGAAACAAGGGAAAGTGCTTCCCCATGTCTTTCTTTACTAAACACGAAATGTGCTTCTTTTTTGCTCGAACGTTAATTGAAACAAGGGAAAGTGCTTCCCCATGTCTTTCTTTCCAACCAATAGTGTTTTGGTGCAACATTAACCCAATTGCACTCCATGTGCCTCGAAATGACGTTTTCGTGCCTTCTTAGCACCTAAAGTGGTTCTTTTGTATAGAACGCCATTCGAGACATGAGAAAGTGCTTCCCCATGTGTTTCTTCCCAATCGGGCACATTCTGGTGCCAGTTTGACGAAGTTACACTGAGTATGCATTGAAATGAAGTTTTCGTTACCTCTCAACACGAAATGTGCTTCTTGCGGGCTAGAAAAACTAATTCAAGAATGATAAACTGCTTCTCTAAGTCTTTCTGGTCAACCGAGCACGTTTTGGTGCAACTTTAACCGAATTGCACTCAGCGGGCACCGAAGTGACGTTTTCGTGCAACTTTAAGCAAATTGGACAAAGTGTGCATCAAAATGACGTGTTTGTGCATTCTTAAGACGTAAAGTGGTTCTTTAGGGCTAGCACGCTAATCGAGACATGAGAAAGATCTTCCCCACGTCTTCCTTGCAAAGCAAGCATGTTTTGATGCAACTTGAAAAGAATTCGGCTCAGCGTGCACCGAAAAGACATATTTAAGCATTCTTGACACCTACAGTGGTTCATTTCAGCTAGAACGCTAACCCAAGCATGAGAAAGTGATTCTCCATGTCTTTTTTCCCAATCGAGCACGTTTTGGTTCCTCTATAACGAAATTGGACTTAGTTTGCCCCGAAATGACTTATTCGTGCATTCTTTACACCTAAAATAGTTCATTTTGGCTAGAAACCTAATCCAACCATGAGAAAGTGCTTCCCCGTGTATTTCTTGCCAACCGAACATCTTTTTTTGCAACTTCAACCAAATTGGACTCGGGTTGCACTTAAATGATGTATTCGTGCACTTTTAAAACCCAAAGTGATTCATTTGGGTTAGAACGCAAATTCAAACGTGAGAAGGTGGTTCCCTATATGTTTCTTGCCATTTGGGCATGTTTTGGTGTGACCTTAAAAAAATTGGACTACCTGTGCACCGAATGACGTATTCGTGTATTCTTAACACCTAAAGGAGTTCATTTGGGCCAGAATGCTGATCGAGACATGAGAAAGTGGTTCCCCATGTCTCTCGTGCCAACAAGGCACGTTTTGGTGCAACTTTAACCAAATTCGACTTAGTGTGCACTGGTATGTCGTTTTCGTGCATTCTTAACACATAAAGTTCTTCTGTAGTGTTGGCACGCTAATCTAGACATGACAAAGTGCTTCCCCATGCCTTTTTGCCATCCGACCACGTTTTGGTGGGACTTTGAACAAATTGAACAACCTGTGCACTGAAATCACGTATTCGTGTACTCTTAACACCTAGAGGAGTGTTTTACTGCCAGAACGCTAATCGAGATATGAGAAAGTGGTTCGCCGTGTCTCTCGTGCCAATCAGGCGCGTTTTGGTGGAACTTTAACCAAATTCGACTTAGTGTGCACTGGTATGACGTTTTCGTGCATTCTTAACACATAAAGTTGTTCTCCAGGGTTGGCACGCTAATCGAGACATGACAAAGTGCTTCCCCATGCCTTCTTTGCTATTCGGGCACGTTTTGGTGCGACCTTAAACAAATTGGACTACCTGTGCACCAAAATGATGTATTCGTGTATTCTTAATACATAGAGGAGTTCTTTAGGGCCAAAACGCTAATCGAGACATGAGAAAGTGGTTCCACATGTCTCTCGTGCCAACCAGGCACGTTTTGGTGCAACTTTAACCCAATTCGACTTAGTGTCCACTGAAATGACGTTTTCGTGCATTCTTTACACATTAAGTTGTTCTCTAGGGCTGGCATGCTAATCCAGACATGACAAAGTGCTTCCCCATGCCTTTTTTGCGATCCGGACACATTTTGGTGCGACCTTAAACAAATTGGACTACTTGTGCACCAAAATGACATATTCGTGTATTCTTAATACCTAGATGAGTTCTTTAGGGCCAGAACGCTAATTGAGATATGAGAAAGTGGTTCCCCATGTCTCTCGTGCCAATCAGGCTCGGTTTGGTGCAACTTTAACCAAATTCGACTTAGTGTGCACTAAAATGACGTTTTCGTGCATTCTGAAGGGATAAAGTTGTTCTCTAGTGCTTGCACGCTAATCGAGACATGACAAAGTGCTTCCCCATGACTTTTTTGCCATCCGAGCACGTTTTGGTTCGACCTTAAACAAATTGGACTACCTGTGTACCAAAATGATGTATTCATGTATTCTTAACACCAAGAGGAGTTCTTTAGGGCCAGAACGCTAATCGAGACATGAGAAAGTGGTTCCCCATGTCTCTCGTGCCAACCAGGGACGTTTTGGTGCAACTTTAACCAAATTCTACTTAGTGTGCACTGAAATGACGTTTTGGTGCATTCTTACCACATTAAGTTGTTCTCTAGGGCTGGCATTCTAATCCAGACATGACAAAGTGCTTCCCCATGCTTTTTTTGCGATTTGGGCACGTTTTGGTGGGACCTTAAACAAATTGGACTACTTATGCACCGAAATGACATATTCATGTATTCTTAACACCTAGATGAGTTCTTTAGGGCCAGAATACTAATCGAGATATGAGAAAGTGGTTCCCCATGTCTCTCGTGCCAACCAGTCTCGTTTTGGTTCCACTTTAACCAAATTCGACTTAGTGTGCATTAAAATGACGTTTTCGTGCATTCTTAACGCATAAAGTTGTTCTCTTGGGTTGGGACACTAATCGAGACATGACAAAGTGCTTCCCCATGCCTTTTTTGCCATCCAGGCATGTTTTGGTGCGACCTGAAACAAACTAGACTACGTGTGCACCAAAATGATGTATTCATGCATTCTTAACACCTAGAGGAGTTCTTTAGGGCCAAAACGCTAATTGAGATATGAGAAAGTAGTTCCCCCAGTGTCTCATTCCAACCAGGCATGTTTTGGTGCAACTTTAACCCAATTCCGCTTAGTGTGCCCTGAGATAACGTTTTCATGCATTGTTAACAAAGAAAGTTGTTCTCTAGGGCTGGCACACTAATCGAGACATGACAAAGTGCTTCCCCAAGCGTTTTTTGTCAACCGGGCACGTGTTGGTGCATTTTGGTTAAAATTAGACTGAGTATGCACCTAAATGATGTTTTCGTCCCATCTAAACACGAAATGTGCTTCTTTTTTGCTCGAAGGCTAATCGAAGCAAGGGAAAGTGCTTCCCCATGTCTTTCTTTCCAACCAATAGTGTTTTCGTGCAACGTTAACCCAATTGCACTCCGTGTGCATCAAAATGACGTTTACGTGCCTTTGTAGAACCTCAAGTGGTTCTTTTGGTATAGAATGCCATTCGAGACATGAGAAAGTGCTTCCCCATGTCTTTCTCCCCAATCGGGCACGTTCTGGGGCCAGTTTAACGAAGTTACACTGAGTATACCTTGAAATGAAGTTTTCGTTACCTCTCAACACGAAATGTGCTTGTTGCGGGCTAGAAAATCTAATTGAAGAATGATACAGTGCTTCTCCATATCATTCTTCCCTACGGAGCACGTTTTAGTGCAACTTTAACTGAATTGCACTCAGCATGGACCGAAGTGACGTTTTCGTGCAACTTTAAGCAAATTGGACTAAGTGTGCATTGAAATGACGTGTTCGTGCATTCTTAAGACCTAAAGTGGTTCTTTAGGGCTAGCACGCTAATCGAGAAGTGAGAAAGATCTTCCCCACATCTCTCTTGCCAACTAAGGATGTTTTGGTGCAACTTGAAATGAATTGGGCTCAGCCGAAAAGGCATATTTGAGCATTCTTGACACCTATAGTGGTTCATTTGGTCTAGAATGCTAACCCAAGCATGAGAAAGTGATTCACCATGTCTTTTTTGCCAATCGAGCTTGTTTTGGTTCCTCTATAACGAAATTGGACTTAGTGTGCCCGAAATGACTTATTCGGGCATTCTTTACACCTAAACTAGTTCATTTTGGCTAGAAAGGTAATCCGAGCATGTGAAAGTGCTTCCCCATTTGTTTCCCCCCAACCGAACATGTTTTTGTGCAACTTCAACCAAATTGGACTCAGGTTGCACTTAAATAATGTATTCGTGCATTCTTAACACCCAAAGTGATTCATTTGGGTTAGAATGCAAATTCAAACGTGAGAAGGTGGTTCCCCATGTGTTTCTTGCCATCCGGACATGTTTTGGTGTGACTTTAAACAAATTGGACTGCCTGTGCACTGAAATGACGTATTCGTGTATTGTTAACACCCTCAGAATGCTAATCGAGACATGAGAAAGAGGTTCCCCATGTCTCTCGTGCCAACCAGGATCGTTTTGGTGCAACTTTAACCAAATTCGACTTAGTGTGCACTGAAATGAAGTTTTCGTGCATTCTTAACGCATAAAGTTGTTCTCTAGGGTTGGCACGCTAATCGAGACATGACAAAGTGCTTCCCCTTGCCTTTTTTGCCATCCGGGCATGTTTTGGTGCGACCTTAAACAAATTGGACTACCTGTGCACCGAAATGATGTACTCGTGTATTCTTAACACCTAGAGGAGTTCTTTAGGGTCAGAAAGCTAATCGAGATATGAGAAAGTAGTTCCCCAAGTGTCTTGTGCCAACCAGGCACGTTTTAGTGCAACTTTAATCCAATTCGTCTTAGTGTGCACTGAAATGACGTTTTCGTGCATTGTTAACACAGAAAGTTGTTCCCTAGGGTTGGCACGCTAATCGAGACATGACAAAGTGCTTCCCAAGACTTTTTTGCCAACCGGGCACGTGTTGGTGCATTTTGGCTGAAATTAGACTGAATATGCACCTAAATGATGTTTTCATCCCATATAAACACGAAATGTACTTCTTTTTTGCTCGAACGCTAATTGAAGCAAGGGAAAGTGCTTCCCCATGTCATTCTTTCCAACCAACAGTGTTTTGGTACGGCGTTAACCTAATTGCACTCCATGTGCAACGAAATAACGTTTTCGTGCCTTCTTAGCACCTAAAGTGGTTCTTTTGGTCAAGACGTCATTCGAGACATAAGAAAGTGCTTTCCCATGTCTTTCTTCCCAACCAAGCACGTTCTGGTGCCAATTGGACGAAGTTACACTGAGTATGTACTAAAATGAAGTTTTCGTTACTTCTCAACATGAAATGTGCTTCTTGCGGGCTAGAAAAACTAATTCAAGAATGATAAAGTGCTTCTCCATGTGTTTCTTACTATCCGGGCACGTTTTGGTGCAACTTTAAGCAAATTTGACCACCTCTGCACCGAAATGACGTATTCGTGTATTCTTAACACCCTCAGAATGCTGATCGAGACATGAGAAAGTGGTTCCCCATGTCTCTCGTGCCAACCAGGCACGTTTTGGTGCAACTTTAACCAAATTCGACTTAGTGTGCACTGGTATGTCGTTTTCGTGCATTCTTAACACATAAAGTTCTTCTCCAGTGTTGGCACGCTAATCCAGACATGACAAAGTGCTTCCCCATGACTTTTTGCCATCCGGGCACGTTTTGGTGCGACAATAAACAAATTGAACTACTTGTGCACCGAAATCACGTATTCGTGTATTCTTAACACCTAGAGGAGTGCTTTATAGCCAAAACGCTAATCGAGATATGTGAAATTGGTTCCCCATGTCTCTCGTGCCAACCAGGCACGTTTTGGTGCAACTTTAACCAAATTCGACTTAGTGTGCACTGGTATGCCGTTTTCGTGCATTTTTAACACATAAAGTTGTTCTCTAGGGCTGGCACGCTAATCGAGACATGACAAAGTGCTTCCCCATGCCTTTATGCCATCCGGGTACGTTTTGGTGCAACCTTATACAAATTGGACTACTTGTGCCCTGAAATGACGTATTCGTGTATTCTTAACACCTAGAGGAGTTCTTTAGGGCCAGAACGCTAATCGAGAAATGAGAAAGTGGTTCCCTATGTCTCTCGTGCCAACCAGGCACGTTTTGGTGCAACTTTAACCAAATTTGACTTTGTGTGCACTGATATGACGCATTCTTAACACATAAAGTTGTTCTCTAGGGTTCGCACGCTAATTGAGACATGAGAAAGAGCTTTCCCATTTGTTTCTTGCCATCCGGGCACGTTTTGGTGCAACTTTAACCGAATTGCACTTAGCGTACACCGAAGTGACGTTTTTGTGCAACTTTAAGCAAATTGGACTAAGTGTGCATCAGAATGACGTGGTCGTGCATTCTAAAGACCTAAAGTGGTTATTATGGGTTAGCACGCAAATCGAGACAGGAGAAAGATGTTGCCGACGTCGTTCTTGCCAACCAAGCATGTTTTGTTGCAACTTGAAATGAATTGGTCTCAGCGTGCACCGAAAAGACATATTTGAGCATTCTTGACACCTACAGTAGTTCATTTGGGCTAAAAAGCTAACCCAAGCATGAGAAAGTGATTCTCCATGTCTTTTTTGCCAATCGAGCATGTTTTGGTTCCTTCATAAAGAAATTGGACTTAGTGTGCCCCGAAATTACTTATTCGTGCATGCTTTACACCTAAACTAGTTCATTTTGGCTAGAAAGCTAATCCAAGCATGAGAAAGTGCTTTCCCGTGTGTTTCTTGCCAACCGTACATGTTTTTGTGCAACTTCAACCAAATTGGACTGGGGTTGCACTTAAATGATGTATTCGTGCATTCTTAACACCCAAAGGGATTCATTTGGGTTAGAACGCAAATTCAAATGTGAGAAGGTGGTTCCCTGTGTGTTTCTTGCAATCCGGGCATGTTTTGGTGCGACCTGAAACAAATTGGACTACATGGGCACCAAAATGATGTATTCGTGTTTTCTTAACACCCATAGAGTTCTTTAGGGCCAGAACACTAATCGAGATATGAGAAAGTAGTTCCCCAAGTGTCTCGTGCCAACCAGGCACGTTTTGGTGCAACTTTCACCCAATTCGGCTTAGTGTGCACTGAAATGACGTTTTCGAGCATTCTTAACACATAAATTTCTTCTCTAGGGTTGGCACGCTAATCGAGACATGGCAAAGTGCTTCCCCATGCCTTTTTGCCATCTGGGCACGTTTTGGTGTCACCTAGAACAAATTGAACAACTTGTGCACCGAAATCACGTATTCATGTATTCTTAACACCTACAAGAGTTCTTTAGGCCCAGAACGCGAATCGAGATATGAGAAAGTGGTTCCACATGTCTCTCGTGCCAACTAGGCACGTTTTGATGCAACTTTAACCAAATTTGACTTAGTGTGCACTGAAATGACGTTTTCGTGCATTCTTTACACATTAGGTTGTTCTCTAGGGCTGGCATGCTAATCCAGACATGACAAAGTGCTTCCCCATGCCTCTTTTGCAATCCGGGCACGTTTCGGTGCGACCTTAAACAAATTGGACTACTTGTGTACCGAAATGACATATTCGTGTATTCTTAACACCTAGAGGAGTTCTTTAGGGCCTGAACGCTAATCGAGATATGAGAAAGTGGTTCCCCATGTCTCTCATGCCAACCAGACTCGTGTTGGTTCAACTTTAACGAAATTCGACTTAGTGTGCACTGAAATGATGTTTTCGTGCATTCTTAATGCATAAAGTTGTTCTCTAGGGCTGGCACACTAATCGAGACATGACAAAGTGCATCCCCATGCCTTTTTTGCCATTCGAGCACGTTTTGGTGCGACCTTAAACAAATTGGACTACCTGTTCACCAAAAGGATGTATTCATTTATTCTTAACACCTAGAGGAGTTCTTTAGGGCCAGAACGCTAATCGAGATATGAGAAAGTAGTTCCCCAAGTGTCTCGTGCCAACCAGGCAGATTTGGGTGCAACTTTAACCCAATTCGGCTTAGTGTGCACTGAGATGACGTTTTCGTTCATTGTTAACACAGAAAGTTGTTCTCTAGGGCTAGCACGCTAATCTAGACATGACAAAGTGCTTCCCCAATCGTTTTTTGCCAACCGGCCACGTGTTGGTGCATTTCGGTTGAAATTAGACTGAATATGGACCTAAATGATATTTTCGTCCCATCTAAACACAAAATGTGCTTCTTCTTTTTTCGAACCCTAATCGAAGCAAGAGAAAGTGCTTCCCCATGTCTTTCTTTCCAACCAATAGTGTTTTGGTGCAACGTTAACCAAATTGCACTCCTTGTGCACCGAAATAACGTTTTCATGCCTTCTTAGCACCTAAAGTGGTTCTTTTGGTCAAGAACACCATTCGAGACATGAGAAAGTGCTTCACCATGTCTTTCTTCCCAACCTGGCACGTTCTGGTGCCAGTTGGACGAACTTACACTGAGTATGCACTGAAATGAAGTTTTCGTTACTTCTCAACATGAAATGTGCTTCTTGCAGGCTAGAAAAACTAATTCAAGAATGATAAAGTGCTTCTCGATGTCTTTCTTGTCAACCGAGCACATTTTGGTGCAACTTTAACCGAATTGTACTAAGTGTGCATCGAAATGACGTGTTCATGCATTCTTAAGATCTAAAGTGGTTTTTTAGGGCTAGCACGCTAATCGAGACATGAGAAAGATCTACCCCACGTCTTCCTTGCAAGCGAAGCATGTTTTGATGCAACTTGAAAAGAATTGGGCTCAGCGTGCACCGAAAAGACATATTTGAGCATTCTTGACACCAACAGTGGTTCATTTGGGATAGAACGCTAACCCAAGCATGAGAAAGTGATTCTCCATGTCTTTTTTACCAATCGAGCATGTTTTGGTTCCTCTATAACGAAATTGGACTTAGTGTGCTTCGAAATGACTTATTCGTGCATTCTTTACACCTAAACTATTTCATTTTGGCTAGAAAGCTAATCCAAGCATGAGAAAGTGCTCCCCAGTGTATTTCTTGCCAACCGAACATGTTTTTGATTTGGTCAAGAATGCCATTCGAGACATGAGAAAGTACTTCCCCATGTCTTTCTTCCCAACCGGGCATGTTTTGATGCTAGTTGGATGAAGTTACACTGAGTATGCACCGAAATGAAGTTTTCGTTCCTTCTTAACAAGAAATATGCTTCTTGCAGGCTAGAAAACTAATTCAAGAATGAGAAAGTGCTTCTCCATGTCTTTCTTGCCAACCGAGCACGTTTTGGTGAACTTTAAGCAAATTGCATTCAGTGTGCATCGAAGTGACGTTTTCATGCAACTTTAAACAAATTGGACTAAGTATTCACCGAAATGATGTATTCGTGCATTCTTAAAACCTAAAGTGGTTCTTTAGGGCTAGCACGCTAATCGAGAGATGAGAAAGATCTTCCCCACGTCTTTCTTGCCAACCAAGCATGTTTTAGTGCAACTTGAAATAAATTGGGCTCAGCGTGCATCAAAAAGACATATTTGAGCATTCTTCACATCTCAATAGTTCATTTGGGCTAGAACGCTAATCCAAGCATGAAAAAGTGATTCCCCACGACTTTTTTGCCAATCGAGCACGTTTTGGTACATCTATAACGAAATTGGACTTAGTGTGCCCCGAAATCACTTATTCGTGCATTCTTTACACCTAAACTAGTTCATTTGGGCTAGAAAGCTAATCCAAGCATGAGAAAATGCTTTCCTGTGTATTTCTTGCCAAAAACTAATGCAAGCATGAGAAAGTGCTTCCCCATGTGTTTCTTGCCGACCGAACATGTTTTTGTGCAACTTCAACCAAATTGGACTCAGGTTGCACTTAAATGATGTATTCGTGCATTCTTAACACCCAAAGTGCTTCATTTGGGTTTGAACGGAAATTCAAACGTGATAAGGTGGTTCCCCATGTGTTTCTTGCCATTCAGGCACATTTTTGTGCGACCTTAAACAAATTGTACTACTTGTGCACCGAAATGACGTATTCGTGTATTCTTTACACCTAAAGGAGTTCTTTAGGGCCAGAACACTAATCAAGGCCTGGGAAAGTGGTTCCTCATGTCTCTCGTGCCAACCAGGCACGTTTTGGTGCAACTTTAACCAAATTCGATTTAGCGCACACTGAAATGACCTTTTCGTGCATTCTTCACGCATAAAGTTGTTCTCTAGGGTTGGCATACTAATCAAGACACGACAAAGTGCTTCCCCATGCCTTTTTTGCCAATCGGGCACATTTTGGCATATTTTGGATTAAATTAGACTAAGTATGCACCGAAATGATGTTTTCGTCCCATCTAAACATGAAATGTGCTTCTTTTTGGCTCGAACGCTAATTGAAGCACGAGAAAGTGCTTCCCCATGTCCTGCTTGCCCACCAACAGTGTTCTGGTGCAATGTTAAGCCAATTGCACTCCGTGTGCACCGAAATGACGTATTCTTGCGTTCTTCACACCTAAAGTGGTTATTTAGGCCTAGAACTGTAATCCAAACATGAGCAAGTGCTTCCCTATGTATTTCTTCTCAACTGAGCACGTTTTGGTCTAGCTTTAACTAAATTGTGCTCAATTTGCACCGAAATGACGTTTTCGTGCATTCTTAGCACCTAAAGTGGTTCTTTTGGTCAAGAATGCCATTTGAGACATGGGAAAGTGCTTCCCCAAGTCTTTCTTTCCAATCGGGCACGTTTTCGTGCCAGTTGGACGAAGTTACACTTAGTATGCACCAAAATGGAGTTTTTGTTACTTCTCAACCCGAAATGTGCTTCTTGCGGGCATCCCCAAGTCTTTCTTTCCAATCGGGCACGTTTTCGTGCCAATTGGACGAAGTTACACTTAGTATGCACCAAAATGGAGTTTTCGTTACTTCTCAACCCGAAATGTGCTTCTTGCGGGCAACAAAAACTAATTCAAGAATGATAAAGTGCTTCTCCATGTCTTCCTTGCCAACCGAGTACGTTTTGTTGCAACTTTAACCAAATTGCAATCAGCGTGCACCGAAGTGACGTTTTCGTGCAACTTTACACAAATTGGACTAAGTGTGCATCGAAATGGCGCGTTCGTGCATTCTTAAGACCTAAAGTGGTTCTTTACGGCTAGCACGCTAATCGAGACATGAGAAAGATCTTCCCCGCGTATTTCTTGCCAACCAAGCATTTTTTGTCCAACTTGAAATGAATTGGGCTCAACGTGCACCGAAATGACATATTTGAGCATTCTTGACACCTACAATGGTTCATTTGGGCTAGAACACTAACCCAAGCATGAGAAAGTGATTCTCCATGTCTTTTTTGCCAATCGAGCACGTTTTGGTGCCTCTATAACAAAATTGGACTTAGTGTGCCCGAAATGACTTATTCGTGCATTCTTTACACCTAAACTAGTTCATTTGGGCTAGAAAGCTAATCCAAGCATGAGAAAGTGCTTCCCCGTGTGTTTCTTGCCAACCGAACATGTTTTTGTGCAAGTTCAACCAAATTGGACTCGGGTTGCACTTAAATGATGTATTCGTACATTCTTAACATCCAAAGTGCTTCATTTGGGTTCGCACGTAAATTCAAACGTGAGAAGGTGGTTCCCCATGTGTTTCTTGCCATCCGGCCACGTTTTTGTGCGACCTTAAACAAATTGGGCTACCTGTGCACCGAAATGACGTATTTGCGTATTCTTTACACCTAGAGGAGTTCTTTAGGGCTATAACGCTAATCGAGGCATCAGAAAGTGGTTCCCCATGTCTATCGTGCAAACCAACCATGTTTTGGTGCAACTTTAACCAAATTCGACTTAGTGTGCACTGAAATGACGTCTTCGTGCATTCTTTACACATAAAGTTGTTCTCTAGGGCTAGCACGCTAATCGAGACTTGAAAAAGTGCTTCCCCATGCCTTTTTTGCCATCCGGGGATGTTTTTGCTCATTTTGGATGAAATTAGACTAAGTATGCACCGAAATGATGTTTTCGTCCTATCTAAACACGAAATGTGCATCTTGTTGGCTCGATCGCTAATCATAGCACGGGAAAGTCCTAACCCATGTCTTTCTTGCCAACCAATAGTGTTTTGGTGCAACGTTAACCCAACTGCACTCCGTGTGCACCGAAATGACGTTTTCATGCATTCTTAACACCCAAAGTGGTTCTTTGGGGGGTAGCACACTAATTAAGACCTGAGAAAGTGCTTCCCCATGTCTTTGATGTCGACCGAGCACGTTTTGGTACAACTTCAACCGAATTTGAGTCGGTGTGCGCCGAAATGACGTATTCCTGCGTTCTTCACACCTAAAGTGGTTCTTTAGGCCTACAACGCTAATCGAAACATGAGAAAGTGCTTCCTCATGTCTTTCTTGTCAACCGAGCACGTTTTGGTCAAACTTTAACTAAATTGTGCTTAGTGTGCACATAAATGACGTTTTTGTGCATTCTTATCACCTAAAGTGCTTCTTTTGGTCAAGAACGTCATTCGAGACATGATAAATTGCTTCCCCATGTCTTTCTTTCCAATCGGGCACGTTTTGGTGCTAGTTGGACGAAGTTACACTGAGTATGCACCGAAATGGAGTTCTCGTTACTTCTCAGCATCAAATGTGCTTCTTGCAGGCTAGAAAAACAAATTCAAGAATGATAAAGTGCTTCTCCATGACTTTCTTGTTAACCGAGCACATTTCGGTGCAACTTTAACCAAATTGCACTCAGCGTGCACTGAAGTGACGTTTTATAGCAACTTTAAACAAATTGGACTAAGTGTGCATCGAAATGACGTGTTCGTGCATTTTTAAGACCTAAAGTGGTTCTTTAGGGCTAGCACGCTAATCGAGACATGAGAAAGATCTTCCCCACGCCTTTCTTGCCAACCAAGCATGTTTAGGTGTAACTTGAAATGAATTGGGCTCAGCGTGCACCGAAAAGACATATTTGAGCATTCTTGACACCTACAGTGGTTCATTTGGTCTAGAACGCTAACCCAAGCATAAGAAAGTGATTCTCCATGTCTTTTTTGCCAATCGAGCACGTTTTGGTGCCTCTATAACGAAATTGGACTTAGTGTGCCTCGAAATGACTTATTCGTGCATTCTTTACACCTAAAGTAGTTCATTTGGGCTAGAAAACTAATGCAAGCATGAGAAAGTGCTTCCCCATGTTTTCTTGCCGACCGAACATGTTTTTGTGCAACTTCAACCAAATTGGACTCAGGTTGCACTTAAATGATGTATTCGTGCATTCTTAACACCCAAAGTGCTTCATTTGGGTTTGAACGGAAATTCAAACGTGATAAGGTGGTTCCCCATGTGTTTCTTGCCATTCGGGCACATTTTTGTGCGACCTTAAACAAATTGGACTACTTGTGCACCGAAATGACGTATTCGTGTATTCTTTACACCTAAAGGAGTTCTTTAGGGCCAGAACACTATTCAAGGCCTGGGAAAGTGGTTCCTCATGTCTCTCGTGCCAACCAGGCACGTTTTGGTGCAACTTTAACCAAATTCGATTTAGCGCACACTGAAATGACCTTTTCGTGCATTCTTCACGCATAAAGTTGTTCTCTAGGGTTGGCATACTAATCAAGACACGACAAAGTGCTTCCCCATGCCTTTTTTGCCAATCGGGCACATTTTGGCATATTTTGGATTAAATTAGACTAAGTATGCACCGAAATGATGTTTTCGTCCCATCTAAACATGAAATGTGCTTCTTTTTGGCTCGAACGCTAATTGAAGCACGAGAAAGTGCTTCCCCATGTCCTGCTTGCCCACCAACAGTGTTCTGGTGCAATGTTAAGCCAATTGCACTCTGTGTGCACCGAAATGACGTATTCTTGCGTTCTTCACACTTAAAGTGGTTATTTAGGCCTAGAACTCTAATCCAAACATGAGCAAGTGCTTCCCAATGTATTTCTTCTCAACCGAGCACGTTTTGGTCCAGCTTTAACTAAATTGTGCTCAATTTGCACCGAAATGACGTTTTCGTGCATTCTTAGCACCTAAAGTGGTTCTTTTGGTCAAGAACGCCATTCGAGACATGGGAAAGTGCTTCCCCATGTCTTTCTTTCCAATCGGGCACGTTTTCGTGCTAGTTGGACGAAGTTACACTTAGTATGCACCAAAATGGAGTTTTCGTTACTTCTCAACCCGAAATGTGCTTCTTGCGGGCAACAAAAACTAATTCAAGAATGATAAAGTGCTTCTCCATGTCTTCCTTGCCAACCGAGTACGTTTTGTTGCAACTTTAACCAAATTGCAATCAGCGTGCACCGAAGTGACGTTTTCGTGCAACTTTACACAAATTGGACTAAGTGTGCATCGAAATGGCGCGTTCGTGCATTCTTAAGACCTAAAGTGGTTCTTTACGGCTAGCACGCTAATCGAGACATGAGAAAGATCTTCCCCGCGTATTTCTTGCCAACCAAGCATTTTTTGTCCAACTTGAAATGAATTGGGCTCAACGTGCACCGAAATGACATATTTGAGCATTCTTGACACCTACAATGGTTCATTTGGGCTAGAACACTAACCCAAGCATGAGAAAGTGATTCTCCATGTCTTTTTTGCCAATCGAGCACGTTTTGGTGCCTCTATAACAAAATTGGACTTAGTGTGCCCGAAATGACTTATTCGTGCATTCTTTACACCTAAACTAGTTCATTTGGGCTAGAAAGCTAATCCAAGCATGAGAAAGTGCTTCCCCGTGTGTTTCTTGCCAACCGAACATGTTTTTGTGCAAGTTCAACCAAATTGGACTCGGGTTGCACTTAAATGATGTATTCGTGCATTCTTAACATCCAAAGTGCTTCATTTGGGTTCGCACGTAAATTCAAACGTGAGAAGGTGGTTCCCCATGTGTTTCTTGCCATCCGGCCACGTTTTTGTGCGACCTTAAACAAATTGGGCTACCTGTGCACCGAAATGACGTATTTGCGTATTCTTTACACCTAGAGGAGTTCTTTAGGGCTATAACGCTAATCGAGGCATGAGAAAGTGGTTCCCCATGTCTATCGTGCAAACCAACCATGTTTTGGTGCAACTTTAACCAAATTCGACTTAGTGTGCACTGAAATGACGTCTTCGTGCATTCTTTACACATAAAGTTGTTCTCTAGGGCTAGCACGCTAATCGAGACTTGAAAAAGTGCTTCCCCATGCCTTCTTTGCCATCCGGGGATGTTTTTGCTCATTTTGGATGAAATTAGACTAAGTATGCACCAAAATGATGTTTTCGTCCTATCTAAACACGAAATGTGCATCTTGTTGGCTCGATCGCTAATCATAGCACGGGAAAGTGCTAACCTATGTCTTTCTTGCCAACCAATAGTGTTTTGGTGCAACGTTAACCCAACTGCACTCCGTGTGCACCGAAATGACGTTTTCATGCATTCTTAACACCCAAAGTGGTTCTTTGCGAGGTAGCACACTAATTAAGACCTGAGAAAGTGCTTCCCCATGTCTTTGATGTCGACCGAGCACGTTTTGGTACAACTTCAACCGAATTTGAGTCGGTGTGCGCCGAAATGACGTATTCCTGCGTTCTTCACACCTAAAGTGGTTCTTTAGGCCTACAACACTAATCGAAACATGAGAAAGTGCTTCCCCATGTCTTTATTGTCAACCGAGCACGTTTTGGTCAAACTTTAACTAAATTGTGCTTAGTGTGCACAGAAATGACGTTTTTGTGCATTCTTATCACCTAAAGTGGTTCTTTTGGTCAAGAACGTCATGCGAGACATGAGAAAGTGCTTCCCCATGTCTTTCTTCCCAACCGGGCACGTTTTGGTGCAAGTTGGACGAAATTACACTGAGTATGCACCGAAATGGAGTTTTCGTTACTTCTCAACAGGAAATGTCCTTCTTGCGGGCTAGAAAAACTAATTCAAGAATGATAAAGTGCTTCTCTATGTCTTTCTTGTCAACCGAGCACGTTTTGGAGGAACTTTAACCAAATTGCACTCAGCATGCACCGAAGTCATGTTTTCGTGCAACTTTAAACAAATTGGACTAAGTGTGCATCGAAATGACGTGTTTGTGCATTCTTAAGACCTAAATTGGTTCTTTAGGGGTAGCATGCTAATCGAGACATCAGAAAGATCTTCTCGACGTCTTTCTTGCCAACTAAGGATTTTTTGTCCAACTTGAAATGAATTGGGCTCAGTATGCTTCATTTGGGTTGACTTAAATGATGCAACTTCAACCAAATTGGACTCGGGTTGCACTTAAATGATGTATTCGTGCATTCTTAACACCCAAAGTGCTTCATTTGGGTTTGAACGGAAATTCAAACGTGATAAGGTGGTTCCCCATGTGTTTCTTGCCATTCGGGCACATTTTTGTGCGACCTTAAACAAACTGGACTACTTGTGCACCGAAATGACGTATTCGTGTATTCTTAACACCTAGAGGAGTTGTTTATGGCCAGAATGCTAATCAAGGCATGAGAAAGTGGTTCCCTATGTCTCTCGTCCCAACTAGGTACGTTTTGGTGCAACTTTAACCAAATTCGACTTAGCGGGCACAGAAATGACCTTTTCGTGCATTCTTAACACATAAAGTTGTTCTCTAGGGCTGGCACGCTAATCGAGACATGACAAAGTTATTGTCCATGCCTTTTTTGCCAATCGGGCACGTTTTGGCACATTTTGGATGAAATTAGACTAAGTATGCACCGAAATGATGTTTTTGTCCCATCTACACCTGAAATGTGCTTCTTGTTGCCTCGAGCGCTAATCAAAGCACGGGAAAGTGCTTCCCCATGTCTTTCTTGCCAACCAATAGTGTTTTGGTGCAACCTTAACCCAATTGCACTCCGTGTCCACCGAAATGACGTTTTCGTGCATTCTTTATACCTAAACTAGTTCATTTGGGCTAGAAAGCTAATCTAACATGAGAAAGTGCTTCGCCGTGTGTTTCTTGCCAACCGAACATGTTTTTATGCAACTTCAACCAAACTGGACTCGGGTTGCGCTTAAATGATGTATTCGTGCATTCTTAACACCCAAAGTGCTTCATTTGGGTTCGAACGCAAATTCAAAAGTGAGAAGGTGGTTTCCCGTGTGTTTCTTGCCATCCAGGATCGTTTTTGTGCGAGCTTAAATAAATTGGACTACCTGTGCACCAAAATGACGTATTCATGTATTCTTTACACCTAGAAGAGTTCATTAGGGCTAGAATGCTAATCGAGGCATAAGAAAGTGGTTCCCCATGTCTCTCGTGCCAACTAGGCACGTTTTGGTGCAACGTTAACCAAATTCAACTTAGTGTGCGTTGATATGACGTTTTCGTGCATTATTAACGCATAAAGTTGTTTTCTAGGGCTGGCATACTAATCGAGACATGACAAAGTGCTTCCCTTGCCTTTTTTGCCATCCGGGCACGTTTTGGTGCGACCTTAAACAAATTGGACTACCTGTGCACCGAAATGATGTATTTGTGTGTTCTTAACACCTAGAGGAGTTCTTTAGGGCTGGACCGCAAATCGAGACATGAGAAAGGGGTTCCCCGTGTCTCTCGTGCCAAGCAGGCACGTTTTGGTGCAACTTTAACCAAATTCGACTTAGTGGGCATTGAAATGACCTTTTCATGCATTTTTAACACATTAAGTTGTTCTCTAGGGCTGGCACGCTAATCGAGAGTTGACAAAGTGCTTCCCCAAGCCTTTTTTGCCAACCGGGCATGTTTTGTCACATTTTTGATGAAATTAGACTAAGTATGCATCGAAATGATGTTTTTGTGCCATCTAAACACGAAATGTGCTTCTTGTTGGCTCGAACGCTAATCAAAGCACGGGAAAGTGCTTCCCCATGTCTTTCTTACCAACCAACAGTGTTTTTGTGCAACGTTAACCCAATTGCGCTCCGTGTCCACCGAAATGACGTTTTCGTGCATTCTTTACACCTAAACTAGTTCATTTGGGCTAGAGAGCTAATCCAAGCCTGACAAAGTGCTTCGCCATGTGGTTCTTGCCAACCGAACATGTTTTTGTGCAACTTGAACCAAATTGGACTCGGGTTGCGCTCAAATGATGTATTCGTGCATTCTTAACACCCAAAGTGGTTCATTTGGGTTCGAACGCAAATTCAAACGTGAGAAGGTGGTTCCCCGTGTGTTTCTTGCCATCTAGCCACGTTTCTGTGCGACCTTAAATAAATTGGACTACATGTGCACCGAAATTATGTATTCATGTATTCTTTACACCTAGAGGAGTTCTTTAGGGCCAGAACGCTAATCAAGGCATGAGAAAGTGGTTCCCCATGTATCTCGTGCCAACCAGGCACGTTTTGGTGCAACTTAAACCAAATTCGACTTAGTGTGCACTGAAATGTCGTCTTCGTGCATTCTTACATAAAGTTGTTCTCTAGGGCTGGCACGCTAATTGATGCATGCCTTTTTTGCCATCCGGGCACGTTTTGGTGCAACATTAAACAAATTGGACTACCTGTGCACCGAAATGACGTATTCATACATTCTTAACACCTAGAGGAGTTCTTCAGGGCTAGAACGCAAATCGAGACGTGAGAAAGTGGTTCCCCCAGTCTCTCGTTCCAACCAGGCACGTTTTGGTGCAACTTTAACCAAATTCGATTTAGCACGCACTAAAATGACCTTTTCGTGCATTCTTCACACATGAAGTTGTTCTCTAGGGCTAGCACGACAAAGTGCTTCCCCATGCCTTTTTTGCCAACAGGGTGCGTTTTGGTGCATTTTGGATGAAATTAGACTAAGTATGCACCGAAATTATGTTTTCGTCCCATCGAAACACGAAATGTGCCTCTTTTTGACTCAAACGCTAATCAAAGCACGGGAAAGTGCTTCCCCATGTCTTTCCTGCCAACCAATAGTGTTTTGGTGCAACGTTAACCCAATTGCACTCCATGTCCACCGAAATGACATTTTCGTGCATTCTTAACTCCCAAAGTAGTTCTTTGCGGGGTAGCACGCTAATCGAGACATTAGAAAGTGCTTTCCCATGTCTTTGATGTCGATCGAGCACGTTTTGGTACAACTTCAAGCGAATTAGACTCGGTGTGCGTCGAAATGACGTATTCCTGCGTTCTGCACAGCTAAAGTGGTTCTTTAGGCCTAGAACGCTAATCCAAATATGAGAAAGTGCTTCCCCATGTCTTTCTTGTCAATCGAGCACGTTTTAGTCCAACTTTAACTACATTGTGCTCAGTGTGCACCGAAATGACGTTTTCTTGTATTCTTAGCAGCTAAAGTGGTTCTTTTGGTCAAGACCGCCATTGGAGACATGAGAAAATGCTTCCCCATCTCTTTCTTCCCAATCGAGAATGTTTTGGCGCCAATTGGACGAAGTTACATAGAGTATGCACCAAAATTGAGTTTTCGTTAATTCTCAACACGAAATGTGCTTCTTGCGGGCTAGAAAAACTAATTTAAGAATGGTAAAGTGCTTCTCCATGTCTTTCTTGCCAACCGACCACATTTGATGCAACTTTAACCAAATTGCACTCAGAGTGCACCAAAGTGATTTTTTTGTGCAACTTTAAACAAATTTGACTAAGTGTGCACCGACATGACGCATTCGTGTATTCTTAAGACCTAGAGGAGTTCTTTAGGGCCAGAACACTAATCGAGGCATGAGAAAGTGGTTCCCCATGTCTCTCGTGCCAACCAGGCACGTTTTGGTGCAACTTTAACCAAATTCGACTTAGCGCGCACTGAAATGATCTTTTGGTGCATTCTTAAAGTTGTTCTCTAGGGTTGGAACGCTAATCGAGACATGACAGAGTGCTTGCCCATGCCTATTTTGCCAACCAGGCACGTTTTGGCGCATTTTGGATGAAATTAGACTAAGTATGCACCGAAATGATGTTTTCGTCCCATCTAAACTCAAAATGTGCTTCTTTTTGGCTCGAACGCTAATCGAAGCATGGGAAAGTGCTTCCCCATGTCTTTCTTGCCAACCAATACTGTTTTGGTGCAACGTTAAGTCAATTGCACTCTGTGTGCACCGAAGTGACATTTTTGTGCATTCTTAATGCCGAAAGTGGTTCTTTGCAGGGTGGCACGCTAATCGAGACATGAGAAAGTGCTTCCCCATGTGTTGAATGTTGACCGAGCACATTTTGGTACAATTTCAACCAAATTGGACTCAGTGTGCGCCGAAATGACGTATTCTTACGTTCTTCTAACCTAAAGTGGTTCTTTAGGCCTAGAACGTTAATCCAAACATGAGAAAGTGCTTGCCCACGTCTTTCTTGTCAACCGAGCAAGTTTTGGTCCAACTTTAACTAAATTATGCTCAGTGTGCACCGAAATGACGTTTCCGTGCATTGTTAGCACTTAAAGTGGTTCTTTTAGACATGAGAAAGTGCTTCCCCATGTCTTTCCTCCCAACCAGGTACATTTTGGTGCCAGTTGGACTAAGTTACACTGAGTATGCACCAAAATGATGTTTTCGTTACTTCTCAACACGAAATGTCCTTTTTGTGGGCTGGAAAAACTAATTCAAGAATGATAAAGTGCTTCTCCATATATTTCTTGCCAACCGAGCACGTTTTGGTACAACTTCAACCGAATTAGACTCAGTGTGCGCCAAAATGACGTATTGCTGCATTCTTCACACCTAAAGAGGTTTTTTAGGCCTAGACCGCTAATCCAAAGATGAGAAAGTGGTTTCCCAAGTCTTTCTTCTCAACCGAGAACATTTTGGTCCAACTTTAACTAAATTTGTTCTCAGTGTGGACCGAAATCACATTTTCGTGCATTCTTAGCACCTAGAGTGGTTCTTTTGGTTAAGAACGCCATTCGAGATATGAGAAAGTGCTTCCCCATGTCTTTCTTCCCTACCGGGCACCTTTTGGTGCAAGTTGGACGAAGTTACACTGAGTATGCACCGAAATGAAGTTTTCATTACTTCTCAACACGAAATGTGCTTCTTGCGAGCAAGAAAAACTAATTCAGGAATGATAAAGTGCTTCTCCTTGTCTTTCTTGCCAACCGAGCACGTTTTGGCGTAACTTTAACCAAATTGCACTCAGCATGCACCGAAGTGACGTTTTTGTGCAACTTTAAACAAATTCTACTAAGTGTGCATCGAAATGCCGTGTTCGTGCATTCTTAAGACCTACAGTGGTTATTTAGGGCTAGTACGCAAATCGAGACATGAGAAAGATCTTCCCAACGTCTTTCTCTCCAACCAAGTATGTTTTTGTGCAACTTGAAATGACTTACGCTCAGCGTGCACCGAAAAGACATATTTGAGCATTCTTGACACCTACATTGGTTCATTTGGGCTAGAACGCTAACCCAAGGATGAGAAAGTGATTCTCCATGTCTTTTTTGCTAATCGAGCAGGTTTTGGTGCTCTATAACAAAATTGGACTTAGTGTGCCCGAAATGACTTATTCGTGCATTCTTTACACCTAAACTAGTTCATTTGGGCTAGAAAGCTAATCCAAGCATGAGAAAGTACTTTCCCGTGTGTTTCTTGCCAACCGAACATGTTTTTGTGCAACTTCAACCAAATTGGACTCGAGTTGCACTTAAATAATGTATTCGCACATTCTTAACACCCAAAGTGGTTTATTTGGGTTCGAACGCAAATTCAGACGTGAGAAGGTGGTTCCGCAAGTGTTTCTTTCCATCCGGGCTCGTTTCGGTACGACCTTAAAGAAATTTGACTACATGTCCACCGAAATGACGTATTCGTGTATTCTTAACACCTAGAGGGGTTCTTTAGGGCCAGAACGCTAATCCAAACTCGAGAAAGTGGTTCCCCTTGTCTCTCGTGCCAACTAGGCACGTTTTGGTGCAACTTTAACCAAATTCGACTTCGTGTGCACTGAAATGACGTTTTCGTGCATTCTTAACACATAAAGTTGTTCTCTAGCGCTGGCACACTAATTGAGGCATGACAAAGGGCTACCCCATGCCTTCTTTGCCAACCGGGCATGTTTTGGTGCGTTTTGGATGAAATTAGACTGAGTATGCACCGAAATGATATTTTCGTCCCATCTGAACGTAAACTGTGCTTCTTTTCGGCTCGAATGCTAACTGAAGCATGGGAAAGTGCATCCCCATATATTTCTTGCCAAGCAATAGTGTTTTGGTGCAACGTTAACCCAATTGTACTCCGTGTGCACCAAAATGACGTTTTCGTGCATTCTTAACACCCAAAGTGGTTCTTTGGGTTAGAACACAAATTCAAACGTGAGAAGGTGGTTCCCCATGTGTTTCTTGCCATACGAGCACGTTTTGGTCCAACTTTAATTAAATTGTCCTCAGTGTGCTCCCAAATGACATTTTCGTGCATTCTTAGCACCTAAAGCTGTTCTTTTGGTCAAAAATGCCATTCGAGACATGAGAAAGTGCTTCCCCATGTCTTTCTTCCCAACCGGACACGTTTTGGTGGCAGTTGGACGAAGTTACATTGAGTATGCACCGAAATGAAGTTTTCGTTCCTTCTCAACACGAAATGTGCTTCTTGCGGGCTAGATAAATTAATTCAAGAATGATAAAGTGCTTCTCCATGTCTTTCTTGCCAACCGAGAACATTTTGGTGCAACTCTAACCAAATTGCACTCAGCGTGCACCGAAGTGACGTTTTCGTGCAACTTTAAACAAATTGGACTAAGTGTGCATCGAAACGACGTGTTCGTGCATTCTTAAGACCTAAAGTGGTTCTTTAGGGCTAGCACGCTAATTGAGACATGAGAAACATCTTCCCCACGTCTTTCTTGCCAACCAAGCATGTTTTGGTGCAACTTGAAATGAATTGGGCTCAGTGCGCACCGAAAAGACATATTTTAGCATTCTTGACACCTACAGTGGTTCATTTGGGCTAGAACGCTAACCCATATCTTTTTTTCCAATCGAGCACGTTTGGGGGCCTCTCTATCGAAATTGGACTTAGTGTGCCCCGAAATGACTTATTCGGGCATTCTTTACACCTAAACTATTTCATTTGGGCTAGAAAGCTGATCCAAGCATGAGAAAGTGCTTCCCCGTGTGTTTCTTTCCAACCGAATATGTTTTTGTGCAACTTCAACCAAATTGGATTCGGGTTGGACTTAAACGATGTATCGTGCATTTTGGATGAAATTAGACTGAGCATGCACCAAAATGATGTTTTCGTACCATCTAAACTTGAAATTTGCTTCTTTTTGGCTCAAACGCTAATCGAAGCATGGGAAAGTGCTTCCCCATGTCTTTCTTCCCAACCAATAGTGTTTTGGTGCAACGTTAACCCAATTGCACTCCCTGCGCATTGAAATGACGTTTTCGTGCATTCTTAACACCCAAAGTGGTTCCTTACGAGGTAGCACGTTAATCGAGACATGAGAAAGTGCTTCCCTATGTGTTTGAAGTCGACTGAGCACGTTTTGGTGCAACTTCAACTGAATTGGACTCAGTGTGCGCCGAAAGGAAGTATTCCTGCGTTCTTCACACCTAAAGTGGTTCTTTAGGCCTAGAACGCTAATACAAACAAGAGAAAGTGCTTCCCCATGTCTTTCTAGTCAACCGAGCACGTTTGGTCCAACTTTAACTAAATAGTGCTTAGCGTGCACTGAAATGACGTTTTCGTGCATTCTTAGCACCTAAAGATGTTCTTTTGGTCAAGAACGCCATTCGAGACATGAGAAAGTGCTTCCCCATGTATTTCTTCCCAACCTGGCACGTTTTGGTGCCAATTGGACAAAGTTACACTGAGTATGCACCGAAATGAAATTCTCGTTCCTTCTCAACACGAAATGTGCTTCTTGCAGGCTAGAAAAACTAATTCGAGAATGATAAAGTGCTTCTCGTTGTCTTTTTTGCCAACCGAGCAACTTTAACCAAATTGCACTCAGTGTGCACCGAAGTGACGTTTTCGTGCAACTTTAAACAAATTGGACTAAGTGTGCATCGAAATGACATGTTCGGGCATTCTTCACATGTAAAGTAGTTCTTTAAGGCAAGCACGCTAATCGAGACATGAGAAAGATCTTCCCCACGTCTTTCTTGCCAACCAAGCTTGTTTTGGTGCAACTTGAAATGAATTGGGCTCAGCATGCACTGAAAAGACATATTTGAGCATTCTTGACACCTACAGTGGTTCATTTGGGCAAGAACGCTAACCCAACCATGAGAAAGTGATTCTACATCTCTTTTTTTCCAATCGAGCATGTTTTGGTGACTATCTAACGAAATTGGACTTAGTGTGACCCGAAATGACTTATTCCAGCATTCTTTACACCTAAACTAGTTCATTTGGGCTAGAAAGTTAATCCAAGCATGAGAAAGTGGTTCCCCATGTGTTTCTTACCAACTGAACATGTTTTTGTGCAACTTCAACCAAATTGGACTCAGGTTGCACTTAAATGATGTATTCGTGCATTCTTCACACCCAAATTGGTTCATTTGGGTTAGAAAGCAAATTTAAACGTGAGAAGGTGGTTCCCCATGTGTTTATTGCCATCCGAGCACGTTTTGGTGCGACCTTAAACAAATTGGGCTACCTGTGCATCGAAATGACGTATTCGCGTATTCTTAACACCTGGAGGAGTTCTTTAGGGCCAGAACGCTAATTGAGACATGAGAAAGTGGTTCCCCATGTCTCTCGTGCCAAACAGGCACGTTTTGGTGCACCTTTAACCAAATTCGACCCAGTGTGCAATGAAATGACATTTTCGTGCATTCTTAACTCATAAAGTTGTTCTCTAGGGCTAGCACGCTAATCGAGACATGACAAAGTGCTTCCCCATGCCTTTTTTGCCAACCGGCATGTTTTGGTGCATTTTGGATGAAATTAGACTGAGTATGCGCCGAAATGATGTTTTCGTCCCATCTAAATCCGAAATGTGCTTCTTTTTGGCTCGAACGCTAATCGAAGCATGGGAAAGTGCTTCCCCATGTCTTTCTTGCCAACCAATAGTGTTTTGGTGAAACGTTAACCCAATTGCACTCCGTGTGCAGCGAAATGATGTTTTAGTGCATTCTTAACACCTAAAGTGGTTCTTTGCGGGGTAGCACGCTAATCGAGACATGAAAAAGTGCTTCCCCATGTGTTTGATGTCGACCGAGCACGTTTTGGTACAACTTCAACCAAATTGGACTCAGTGTGCGCCGAAATGATGTATTCCTGCGTTCTTCACACCTAAAGTGGTTCTTTAGGCCTAGAACGCTAATCCAAACATGAGAAAGTTCTTATGACTTCCGTAGTACCTATTAGGCAAGGCCCTTCATGACTTCTGTTGCAAGTCCCACAAGCTGGGTACCTATGAGCACCAACTCTAGCGGATCGCTGTCTTTCCGAGAAATCCAAAAAGTGCTTCCCCATGTGTTTGATGTCGACCGAGTACGTTTTGGTACAACTTCAATCAAATTGGACTCAGTGTGCGCCAAAATATTGTATTTTTGTGTTCTTCACACCTAAAGTGGTTCTTTAGTCCTAGAACGCTAATCCAAACATGAGAAAGTCTTCCCCATGTCTTTCTTTTCAACCGAGCACGGTTTGGTCCAACTTTAACTAAATTTTGCTCAGTGTGCACCGAAATGACGTTTTCGTGCATTCTTAGCACCTAAAGCTGTTCTTTTGGTCAAGAACACCATTCGAGACATGAGAAGTGCTTCCTTATGTCTTTTTCCCAACCGGGCACGTTTTGGTACCAATTGGATGAAGTTACACTGAGTATGAACTGAAATGAAGTTTTCGTTCCTTCTCAACACGAAATGTGCTTCTTGTAGGCTAGAAAAACTAATTCAAGAACGATAAAGTGCTTCTCCATGTCTTTTGTGGCAACCAAGCACATTTTGGTGGAACTTTAATCAAATTGCACTCAGCGTGCACCGAAGTGACGTTTTCGTGCAACTTTAAACAAATTGGAATAAGTGTGCATCGAAATGACGTGTTCGTGCATTCTTAACACCTAAAGTGGTTCTTTAGGGCTAGCACGCTAATCGAGACATGAAAAAGATCTTCCCCATGTCTTTCTTGCCAGCCAAGCATGTTTTGGTGCAACTTGAAATGAATTGGGCTTAGCGTGCACTGAAAAGACATATTTGAGCATTCTTGACGCCTAAAGTGGTTCATTTGGGTTAGAATGCAAATTCAAACTTGATAAGGTCGTTTCCCATGTGTTTGTTGCCATCCGGGCATGTTTTGGTGCGACCTTAAACAAAATTCGGCTACCTGTGCACCGAAATGACGTATTTGTGTATTCTTAACACCTAGAGGAGTTCTTTAGGGCAAATCGCTAATCGAGACTTGAGAAAGTGGTTGCCCATGTCTCTCGTGCCAACCAGGCACATTTTGGTGCACCTTTAACCAAATTCGACTTAGTGTGCACTTAGATGAAGTTTTCGTTCATTCTTAACACATAAAATTGTTCTCTAGGGCTGCACGCAAATCGAGACATGACAAAGTGATTCTCCATGTCTTTTTTGCCAATTGAGCACGTTTTGGTGCCTTGCTAACGAATTGGACTTAGTATGCCCCGAAATGACTTATTCGTGCATTCTTTACACCTAAACTAGTTCATTTGGGCTAGAAAACTAATCGAAGCATGAGAAAGTGCTTCCCCATGTGGTTCTTGCCAACCCAACATGTTTTTGTGAAACCTCAACCAAATTGGACTCGGGTTGTACTTAAATGATGTATCCGTGTATTCTTAGCACCCAAAGTAGTTAATTTGGGTTAGCACACAAATTCAAACGTGAGAAGGTGGTTCCCCATGTGTTTCTTGCCATCCGGGCACGTTTTGGTGCGACCTTAAACAAATTGGGCTACCTGTGCACCGGAATGACGTATTCATCTATTCTTAACACCTAGAGGAGTACTTTAGGCCTAGAACGCTAATCCAAACATGAGAAAGTGCTTCCCGACATCTTTCTTGTCAAACGAGCACGTTTTGGTCCAACTTTAACTAAATTCTGCTTAGTGTGCACGTTTTGTCAATCGAGCACATTTTCGTGCATTATTTGCACCTAAAGCTGTTCTTTTGGTCAAGAACCCCATTCGAGCCATGAGAAAGTGCTTCCCCATGTCTTTCTTCCCAGCTGGGCATGTTTTGATGCCAGTTGGACGAAGTTACATTGAATATGCACCGAAATGAAGTTTTCGTTCCTTCGCAACACGAAATGTGCTTCTTGCAGGCTAGTAAAACTAATTCAAGAAATATTTGAGCATTCTTGACACTTACAGTGGTTCATTTGGGCTACAACGCTAACCCAAGCATGAGAAAGTGATTCTCCATGTCTTTTTTCCCAATCGAGCATGTTTTGGTGCCTCTCTAACGAAATTGGACTTAGTGTGCCCCGAAATGACTTATTCGTGCATTCTTTACACCGAAACTAGTTCATTTGGGCTAGAAGGCTAATCCAAGCATGAGAAAGTGCTTCACCGTGTCTTTCTTGCCATGTTTTTGTGCAACTTCAACCAAATTGGACTCAGGTTGCACTTAAATGATGTATTCGTGCATTCTTAACACCCAAAGTGGTTCATTTGGATTAGAACGCAAATTCAAACGTGAGAAGGTGGTTCCCCATGTGTTTCTTACCATCCGGGCACGTTTTGGCGCAACCTTAAACAAATTAGGCTACCTGTGCACCGAAATGACGTATTCGCGTATTCTTAACACCTTGAGGAGTTCTTTAGGGCCAGAACGCTAATCGAGATATGAGAAAGTGGTTCCCCATGTCTCTCGTGCCAACCAAGCACGTTTTGGTGGACTTTTAACCAAATTCAAGTTAGTGTGCACTGAGATGACATTTTCGTGCATTCTGAACTCATAAAAGTGTTCTCCAGGGCTGGCACGCTAATCAAGACATGACAAAGTCATTCTCGATGTCTTTTTTACCAATCGAGCACGTTTTGGTGCCTCTCTAACGAAATTGGACTTAGTGTGCCCCGAAATGACTTATTCGTGCATTCTTTACACCTAAACTAGTTCATATGGGCTAGAAAGCTAATCCAAGCATGAGAAAGTGCTTCACCGTGTCTTTTTTGCCAACCGAAGATGTTTTTGCGCAACTTCAACCAAATTGGACTCGGGTTGCACTTAAATGATGTATTCGTGCATTCTTAACACCCAAAGTGGTTCATTTGGGTTAGAACGCAAATTCAAACATGAGAAGGTGGTTTCCCATGTGTTTGTTGCCATCCGAGCATGTTTTGGTGCGACCTTAAACAAATTCGACTATTTGTGCACCGAAACGACATATTCGTCTATTCTTAACACCTAGAGGAGTACTTTAGGGCCAGATCGCTAATCGAGATATGAGAAAGTGGTTCCCCATGTCTCTCATGCCAACCAAGCACGTTTTGTTGCACTTTTATCCAAATTCGACTTAGTGTGCACTGAGATGACGTTTTCGTGCATTCTGAACTCATAAAAGTGTTCTCCAGGGCTGGCACGCTAATCGAGACATGACAAGGTCATTCTTGATGTCTTTTTTGCCAATCGAGCACGTTTTGGTGCCTCTCTAACGAAATTGGACTTAGTGTGCCCCGAAATGACTTATTCGTCCATTCTTTACACCTAAACTAGTTCATTTGGGCTAGAAAGCTAATCCAAGCATGAGAAAGTGCTTCACCGTGTCTTTCTTGCCAACTGAAGATGTTTTTGTGCAACTTCAACAAAATTGGACTCGGGTTGCATTTAAATGATGTATTCGTGCATTCTTAACACCCAAAGTTGTTCATTTGGGTTAGAACGCAAATTCAAACGTGAGAAAGTGCTTCCCCATGTCTTTCTTGCCAACCAATAGTGTTTTGTTGCAACGTTAACCCAATTGCACTCCGTGTGCACCGAAATGACGTTTTCGTACATTCTTAACGCCCAAAGTGGTTTGTTGCGTGGTAGCACACTAATCGAGACATGAGAAAGTGCTTGCCTATGTCTTTGAGGTCGACCGAGCACGCTTTGGTACAACTTCAACCGAATTGGACTCAGTGTGCGCCGAAATGACGTATTTCTGCGTTCTAAACACCTAAAGTGGTTCTTTAGGCCTAGAACGCTAATCCAAACATGAGAGAGTGCTTCCCGACGTCTTTCTTTTTAATCAAGCACGTTTGGTCCAACTTTAACTAAGTTCTGCTTAGTGTGCACCGAAATGACGTTTTCGTGCATTATTTGCACCTAAAGCTGTTCTTTTGGTCAAGAACCCCAATCGAGCCATGAGAAAGTGCTTCCCCATGTCTTTCTTCCCAGCTGGGCACGTTTTGGTGCCAGTTGGACGAAGTTACATTGAATATGCACCGAAATGAAGTTTTCGTTCCTTCGCAACACGAAATGTGCTTCTTGCGGGCTAGAAAAACTAATTCAAGAACGGTAAAGTGCTTCTCCATGCCTTTCTTGCCAACTGACCACGTTCTGGTCCAACTTTAACCAAATTGCACTCGGCGTGCACAGAAGTGACGTTTTTGTGCAACTTTAGACAAATTGGACTAAGTGTGCATCGAAATGACGTGCTCGTGCTTTCTTAAGACCTAAAGTGGTTCTTTAGGGCCAGAACGCTATTCGAGACATGAGAAAGATCTTCCCCACGTCTTTTTTGCCAACCAAGCATGTTCTGGTGCAACTTGAAATGAATTGGGCTCAGCAAGCACCGAAAAGACATATTTGAGCATTCTTGACACCTACAATGGTTCATTTGGGCTAGAACGCTAACCCAAGCATGAGAAAGTGATTCTCCATGTCTTTTTTGCCAATCGAGCACGTTTTGGTGCCTTTCTAATAAAATTGAACTTAGTGTGCCCCGAAATGACTTATTCGTGCATTCTTTACACCTAAACTAGTTCATTTGGGCTAGAAAGCTAATCCAAGCATGAGAAAGTGCTTCCCTGTGTGTTTCTTGCCAACCGAACATGTTTTGGTGCAACTTCAACCAAATTCGACTCGGGTTAGACTTAAATGATGTATTCGTGCATTCTTAACACCCAAAGTGGTTCATTTGGGTTAGAACGCAAATTCAAATGTGAGAAAGGTGGTTCCCCATGTCTTTCTTGCCATCCGGGCACGTTTTGGTGCAACCTTAAACAAATTCGACTACCTGTGCACTGAAATGACGTATTTGTGTATTCTTAACACCTGGAGGAGTTCTTTAGGGCCAGAACGCTAATCGAGACATGAGAAAGTGGTTCCCCATGTCTCTCGTGCCAACCAATTATGTTTTGGTGCACCTTTAACCAAATTCGACTTAGTGTGCACTAAAATGACGTTTTCGTGCATTCTTAAAATATCAAGTTGTTCTCTAGGGCTGGCACGCTAATCGAGACATGATAAAGTGCTTCCCCATGCCTTTTTTGCCAACTGAGCATGTTTTGGTGCATTTGGGATGAAATTAGACTAAGTATGCACCGAAATGATGTTTTCAACCCATCTAAACACGAAATGTGCTTCTTTTTGGATCGAACGCTAATTGAACCATGGGAAAGTGCTTTCCCATGTCTTTCTGGCCAACCAATAGTGTTTTGGTGAAACGTTAACCCAATTGCACTCCCTGTGCACCGAAATGACGTTTTTGTGCATTCTCAACACCGAAAGTGGTTCTTTGCGGGTAGCACGCTAATCGAGGCATGAGAAAGTGCTTCTGCATGTCTTTGATGTCGACCGAGCACGTTTAGGTACAACTTCAACTGAATTGGACTCGGTGTGCGCTGAAATGACAAATTCTTGCGTTCTCAACACCTAAAGTGGTTCTTTAGGCCTAGAACGCTAATCCAAACATGAGAAAGTGCTTCCCTGTGTGTCTCTTGCCAACCAAACATGTTTTGGTGCAACATCAACCAAATTGGACTCGGGTTGCACTTAAATGATGTATTCGTGCATTCTTAACACCCAAAGTGGTTCATTTGGGTTAGAACGCAAATTCAAACGTGAGAAAGGTGGTTCCCCATGTGTTTCTTGCCATCCGGGCACGTTTTGGTGCAACCTTAAACAAATTGGGCTACTTGTGCACTGAAATGACGTGTTTGTGTAATCTTAACACCTGGTGGAGTTCTTTAGGGCCAGAACGCTAATCGAGACATGAGAAAGTGGTTCCCCATGTCTCTCGTGCCAACCAGGCACGTTTTAGTGCAACTTTAACCACATTCGACTTAGTGTGCACTGAAATGACGTCCTCGTGCATTCTTAACACATAAAGTTGTTCTCCAGGGCTGGCACACTAATCGAGACAGGACAAAGTACTTTCCCATGCCTTTTTTGCCATCCGGGTTATGTGACCTTAAACAAATTGGACTACCTCTGCACCGAAATGATGTATTCTGTATTCTTAACACCTAGAGGAGTTCTTAAGGGATAGAAAGCTAATCGAGGCATGAGAAAGTGGTTGCCCATGTCTCTCGTCCCAACCAGGCACTTTTTGGTACAACTTTAACCAAATTTGACTTAGTGTGTACTGAAATGACGTTTTCGTGCATTCTTAACACATAAAGTTGTTCTCTAGGGCTGACACGCTAATCGAGACATGACGAAGTGCTTCCCCATGCCTTTTTTGCCATCCGGGCACGTTTGGGTGTGACCTAAAACAAATTGCACTACTTGTGCACCAAAAGGATGTATTCATATATTCTTAATACTTAGAGGAGTTTTTTAGGGCCAGAACGATAATCGACATATGAGAAAGTGGTTCCCCATGTCTCTCGTGTCAACTAGGCACGTTTTGGTGCAATTTTAACCAAATTCGACTTAGTGTGCATTGATATGACATTTTCGTGCATTCTTAACACATAAAGTTGTTCTCTAGGGCTGGCACGGTAATCGAGACATGAGAAAGTGCTTGCCCATGTGTTTCTTGCCATCCGGGCACGTTTTGGTGCAACTTTAACCAAATTGCACTCAACGTGGACCGAAGTGCATTTTCGTGCAACTTTAAGCAAATTGGACTACCTGTCCCCCAAAATGACGTATTCGTGTATTCTTAACACCTAGAGGAATTCTTTAGGGCCAGAACGCTAATCGAGATATGAGAAAGTAGTTCCCGAATTGCCTCGTGCCAACCAGGCACGTTTGGGTGCAACTTTAACCCAATTCGGCTTAGTGTCCACTGAAATCATGTTTTCGCGCATTTTTAACACATAAAGTTGTTGTCTAAGGCTGCACGCTAATCGAGACATGACAAAGTGCTTCCCCAAGCCTTTTTTGCCAACCGGGCACGTGTTAGTGCATTTTGGTTGAAATTAGACTAAGCATGCACCTAAATAATGTTTTCATCCCATGTAAACACGAAATGCCCTTCTTTTTTGCTCGAACGCTAATCGAAGGAAGGGAAAGTGCTTCCCCATGTCTTTCTTTCCAACCAATAGTATTTTGGTGCAACATTCACCCAATTGCACTCTGAGTGCACCGAAATGACGTTTTCGTGCATTCTTAACACCCAAAGTCATTCATTTGGGTCAGAACGCAAATTCACACGTGAGAAGGTGGTTCCCCATGTGTTTCTTGCCATCCAGGCATGTTTTGGTGCGACCTTAAACAAATTGGACTACCTGTGCACCGAAATGACGTATTTGTGTATTCTTAACACCCTCAAAATGCTGATCGAGACATGAGAAAGTGGATCCCCATGTCTCTCGTGCCAGCCAAGCACGTTTTGGCGCAACTTTAACCAAATTCGACTTAGTATGCACTGGTATGACGTTTTCATGCATTTTTAACAGATAAAGTTGTTCTTTAGGGCTGGCACGCTAATCGAGACATGACAAAGTGCTTCCCCATGCCTTTTTTGCCATCCGGGCACATTTTGGTGCAACCTAAAACAAATTGGACTACTTGTACACCGAAATGACGTATTCGTGTATTCTTAACACCTAGAGGGGTTCTTTAGGGCCAGAACGCTAGTCGAGATATGAGAAAGTGGTTCGCCATGTCTCTTGTGCGAACCAGGCGCGTTTTTGTGCAACTTCAACCAAATTCGACTTAGTGTGCACTGATATGACGTTTTCGTGCATTCTTAACACATAAAGTTGTTCTCTAGGGCTGGCACGCTAATCGAGACATAAGAAAGTGCTTCCCCATGTGTTTCTTGCCATCCGGGCAGGTTTTGGTGCAACTTTAATCGAATTGCACTCAGCGTGGACCGAAGTGACGTGTAACTTTAAGCAAATTGGACTAAGTGTGCATCGAAATGACATGTTCGTGCATTCTTAAGACCTAAAGTGGTTCTTTAGGGCTAGCACGCTAATCGAGACATGAGAAAGATCTTCCCCACGTCTTTTTTGCCAAAGAAGCATGTTTTGGTGCAGCTTGAAATGAACTGGGCTCAACGTGCACCGAAAAGACATATTTCAGCATTCTTAACACCTACAGTGGTTCATTTGTGCTAGAACGCTAACGAAATTGGACTTAGTGTGCCCCGGAATGACTTTATTCGTGCATTCTTTACACCTAAACTAGTTCATTTTGTCTATAAAGCTAATCCAAGCATGCGAAAGTGCTTCCCCGTGTGTTTCTTACCAACCGAACATGTTTTTGTGCAACTTCAACCATATTGGACTCGAGTTGCACTTAAATGATGTATTCGTGTATTCTTAACACCGAAAGTGATTCATTTAGGTTAGAACACAAATTCAAACGTGAGAAGGTGGTTGCCCATGTGTTTCTTGCTATCCGGGCACGTTTTGGTGCGACCTTAAACAAATTGGACTACCTGTGCACCGAAATGACATATTCGTGTATTCTTGACACCTAAAGGAGTTCTTTAGGCCCATAACGCTAATCGAGACATGAGAACAGTGTTCCCCATGTCTCTTGTGCCAACCAGGCATGTTTTGGTGCAACTTTAACCAAATTCGGCTTAGTGTGCACTGAAATGTCGTTTTTGTGCATTCTTAACATATAAAATTGTTCTCTACGGCTAGCACGCTAATCGAGACCTGCAAAAGTGGTTGCCCATGTGTTTCTTGCCATCCGGGCACATTTTGGTGCGACCTTAAACAAATTGGGCTACCTGTGCACTGAAATGACATTTTCGTGCATTCTTAACACATAAAGTTGTTCTTTAGGGTTGGCACACTAATTGAGACGTGACAAAGTGCTTCCGTATGTCTTTTTTGTCAATCGGGCATGTTTTGGCACAACTTCAACCGAATTGGACTTAGTGTGCGCCGAAATGACGTATTCCTGCGTTCTTCACACCTAAAGTGGTTCTTTAGGCCTAGAACGCTAATCCAAACATGAGAAAGTGCTTCCCCATCTCTTTCTTGTCAATCGAGCATGTTTTGGTCCAACTTTAACTAAATTGTGCTCGGTTTGCACCGAAATGATGTTTTCGTGCATTCTTAGCACCTAAATTGGTTCTTTTGGTCAAGAATGCCATTCGAGACATGAGAAAGTGCTTCTTGCGGGCTAGAAAAAGTAATCTAGAGAAACTAATCGAGACGTGAGAAAGATCTTCCCCACGTCTTTCTGGCCAACAAAGCATGTTTTGGTGCAACTTGAAATGAATTAGGCTTAGCGTGCACCGAAAAGACATATTTGAGCATTCTTCACACCTACAATGGGATGAGAAAGTGATTCTCCATGTCTTTTTTGCCAATCGACCATGTTTTGGTGCCTCTATAACGAAATTGGACTTAGGGTGTGCTGAAATGACTTATTCGTGCATTCTTAACACCTAAACTAGTTCATTTGGGCTAGAAAGCTAATCCAAGCATGAGAAAGTGCTTTCCCATGTGTTAATTGCGAACCCAACATGTTTTCGAGCAACTTCAATCAAATTGCTCTCGGGTTGCACTTTGAAGTTTGGTACAAAGTGCTTTAACACCCTAAAGCACCTAAGTAAAACAATGATCACTGATCTGACCCAATTTTAAAACTATTTGACAAGACTGAACCAATCAAACACACTTATGTCTACTCGACAGAAGTACAACTCGAGAAACACAACCAACTAGCAATTCAAGAGCATTTCAAGTATTCATGTGAGGAGTGACAACCTAGGCACTCAAGGATCCATTAAAGTAGGCATCCCAGTGCTAGCCACAACTAAAGTGAGATGTGAGATGTTAGAATATATTCAGTTCATCAGATGCAATATAATCAACCATAAGTCAAAGTGTGATACCATATACCAAGAAAATAAATACAAGTTATATAAGACCCAAATAAACTCCGCAATCACAAGGAGGAGACACACAAGTTGTTTACCTAGAAAAACCTCAAAGGGTTAAAAAACTGGGGGTCTTATCCGCTGACCGGGCAATCCAATATATGTTGAAGTTCAATACAAAGTCTATATCAGCACACAAGCTCATTTACCTACTCTAAAGCTAAGTAACAGCTAGCATACCCACTTTGTGCAACCATCAACCAACAAGCCAAAAGTTATTTACGTTGCTGGCAGCTCAATCCTCTAGCTCATCAACACGTAGCACCCGATTTGCAACTTGCTTGTGGATCTTCAAGATATGAAAGTGAAATGCAAATTTTTTGGGTGAACAAGATCAACTCCTTCAAACAAACAAGATTTGAAGAAGCCAATACAAACCTAAATCTAAAAACTAGAGTGATGTGTTTATGTTTTAAAAGCAAGACAAAACCCATACACAAAACTCATTCAGTTTTTAGATAAAACAAATCAAGAGATGAACTTAAGAAAATTTTCAAAGAAAACTTTCAACTCTTGAAAAATAAAATACCCATTTGGTCTCACCAAAAACTCAGCTCAAAGGCTGCTCAAAAACATGCAAAAAATGTAAGAGACAAAAGGAATGAAGGGTTGCCATACCCTATAGCAGCAGCCACACACGCACACTCACACCATTCCACATGTCAACCAATGATAGGTGCAAGTCTTAACAAACTTTAAGGACAGCACACAACCGAATATGCCAAAAAGATATCCAAAGATTCGTGTGTGAGAGGGGCTGGGATATTTTCAGAAAGTTTCCATTTTCAAAAAAACAATTTGAGGAAGATGATGAATAGTGCAAAATGAAAACCCATTAAAGATAATGTAGGCTGGAGAATAAATGAGGAGAGTTAAGGCCCAATCATAAGGAGTCAGAAAATCAAACATGTGCAAATATCCATTTAGGAGAGTGACCTACATAAAAGACTCTCACGTGGGATCACTTAAATTCACAAGATAGTATGTGCAGTTCTCGTGCCAGAAAAGTGCAGTGTATGATATGTCATAGACCAATCAAAATATGCACTATTCTGTAAAAATGTAATGTCGCGTGAAATGCATAACATGGGTATTATCTTAGGCATGTAAGATGTAAAACTGGTTGTATAGTCTTCATTGCACACTCAAATGATCCTAACTTAATCTAGAGCTTGTGTGAGATTCAAATATAAAATGATTACAAGCTATTCTGTCAAGGAAATTGCCAATACAAATATTGAAACTAACAATAAGCTTCTAGAACCTTTGACTTGTGAGTTAACTTGACTAACTTCTCTTAGTCCACCTAGGATTCCTTGTAGAGGTAGGATTTTTTGTCCATCATTGCTTCATTTAACCTACAAAATACAAAACTAAACCAAAAGACATGCAAATTCCGAGTTCTTAAACTCTAAATTAGAGAATTAGCATCCAAAAATAGTGTAAATTGAGCACTCAACAGGAATTGATCCCCTTAGTCTCTCCCATAATGACCTGATCATGATTGTTTGGGCTTTAAGTGTCATGCCCGATCCTCAGGCATGTGAAAAAACATAAAATTGAAAACCTTCAAGCCTTTTTCTTGAAATTGTGAGCCATGAGTATAAATAAACAAGCTGCAGTTATTCAAATACATTTGAATTAAAACCAGTATATAAAACAACTTTTCTAAAATGCTAGTGGTCCCACTGCCTCATCTTCTCTCCACTATCTCCTCAGCCTGTTTAACCTGCAAAACTAAACCCTACACCACAACTAATGGTTCACCAGGTTTAAACACAAACTTTGTAAGCTCACTAGAGCTCGTATGAGTGAAAAACTTACAGTAATAACCTCAAATTAAACTCAATAAAATAATAAAATGATAAAACCGACTGAAGCCTCAAACCACAAAATCCACAAATCATCAATCAAAACAACAATCGAATAATTCCAAGTAACCTCAATTAATCTCTTAAACTGAAATTCACCTCAAGTAAAACGATAATCCTCGAATCACTTAACTCCAACGAATCAAATCCCTTGTAATTCACTAATCCTCAATTGACAGGACCGTCCCCGAATTCCACCTTGAAACTTGGAGTGATCTTGCGGGAATCCAATATCAAGGAAAATCCTACCGAAAATTCGGCAGAACCTCCCCTGAAATTGGACTAACCCTTTCTTTAGAAAACCTGTGAAACACACTTTTATTCAAATCAGCGCCTCTACCACAAACAAGGGGTCTCCGACCCAAGATTCAAAATCAACTAATTAAGTATTCATTTGATTATCAGAGCTGCGCTACAAAATTCACTAAGGAAATAAGATTTACAAAGACAACTACGCGCCTACAATACCCAAGCTAACTAGATTGCCTCGACGTCTTTGGCTCAACCGCTACACCGCTACCACCTGAGGGAAAAATTTAAAACAACCATAAAGGGAAAAACTAGTAAGATGACTCAGTGAGTGGAGGTAAACCAAAATAAGTATTAATAATCCTTTACTTTGAAGTTTCCTTTAAGACCTCGCAAACCCTTTTTGAAATCCCCTAGTTTTAAAACATTTCGTAAAATCCGCTATTAACTATAAGTAAATCAGTATCTTAAAATCCACTTTGAGATTTTCGGAAAATCATTAAAACTAGTTAGGCTACCCAACATCAAAACGGAACTGAAAGTTTATAACCACTGAAAACCTTCTTATAAAACTGATATAATAATGAAAGCTTCCACCAAAACAGTTACCCACCAAACTTGCCGTACATGCGCAGGGTCCACAACCTGCCATACGCATGCAGGGCCAATAACCTATCGTACATGCACAGGGCCCACAACCTGCCATACGCATGCAGGGCCAATAGACTGCCATACGTGCACGCAGGGTCACCCCCAAAGTGACAGGACCCTCCCCGAATTCCACCCTAGAACCCGGAGTGATCCTGCGGGCATCCAATATCAAGGAAAATCCTACCGAAATTTCGGCAGAACCTCCCCTGAAATTGGACGAACCCTTTTTCTCCACGAGACCTGCAAATGCACTTCTAAGCTCCACAGCTCTTCTACCACAACCAAAAAGGGTCTCTGACCCAACAATTTTAATCCACTAATTAAGTATTCGAGAGTTATTAAGGTTGTCTACAAAACTTCTCTGGGAAAAATAAAGCTTACAAAAATAACTAAGTGTGTAACGACCCGTACTCCATAAGGTAAAAATTTTTAATTTTTAATATGGTTTTGGGGCCAAAAGTTGACTTTGGATTTGGATGAGATTGGATGTTTGACTTTGGGTCCATTAGGAAGGCCTCGAGCTTACGAGTTTATAGACATGCGGCATGTCCCGTTTGGAGGGACGGTGTGAAAATTTTGTACGTGGCAAAGGACCCAAAAGTTGACTTTTTGAATTATAGGGGCCTTGGAGTGGACTTTGACGTGGTTAAGTAGAGCTCGACTCCACGAGTTCGTAGACACGAAGTATGCGTCAAACGGAGTTACGGTTTGTAAGTTATGGACGTGTGAAGGGAGTGGCAAAATGGTAAATAAAGTGACTTAGCCTTAAAAATTCCAGATTTTTCTGGAAACCTCTCTCCCTTCTTTTTATGTCTTTCTCCCCCTCCCAGCCCGCACATCAGCTCTCCCCTTCCCTTCGCATGATACCCTTCCCTCCCGTCCAGCTGCTCCGACCAACACCCAGCCACCGACCGGCCACCTCCCGCCGTCACCAGCTCGCCACGACCCACGACGCCGACGCCCAGCCCCTGCGCGCGCCGCTGCGCGGAGAGGATACCACCAGCCGCTGCAACCTCCAGTTTCCGGCCAGTTTTTCCGGCGTTCTCTTGCCCAATTAGGTGGGTTTTCTCCCTCATTCTTCCTCTATTTAATTTCTCTTGGAATTGNGGCTGCCGAATTGAGTAATTGAGACATGGGAAGAAATTGGGATTTAGTCCCAAATCTGGAAATCAGAAAAATTGGGGTTTGGGGTGCGAAATTGGTGTTGAAATTACCAATTCCCCACCTTAGGACATATT
>QANT01005168.1:0-26593 GCA_003254885.1 Purshia tridentata
GCATCTTGTGCGTGACTGAGTTAGACAATTAGCTAGTTCATTTGTTTGTTTGATTAATCATTAATGTGATTATGTTTTGGGGGGGAAATCATATTTTTATTTTTTGTAACTTCGCGGGTTTGAAAGCCTTAGAGTCTGGTTTGTAACTAGCTTTTGTGATATAAAATAAAATACATTAAGAAATTATGTTATTTCAAACGTTCAATTAATCATTAATTAGTGAATCTTACGTGAGATTCAAGTAGTCAACTCAATTAAAAGTAGTAAATTGTGATCGAAAACCAATATTTCTTTGTTCATAAAAAAAAAGAAAAGAATTATCTACTTATATAAAGTTTACTAAACAATAAGTTAATAACATATTAACACATTTATCCAACTATCACGATATTGAATTTCTTAAGTAGTACGGTACTAACAAGTGCCATTCTGTCAGGAAAGAACTCAGGTGTGAGTGGGGTCCACACGTACTGATCTCATTGTTGGATATGGTTACGGAATAAAGAATGGACAATAATCAGCATGCGCGCTTACATTATTTTGAAGGCCCTACTATAAACTGCCACGTGCACAAAGCAGCGAGCATTAAGCCACTTGTAATAGTTATACAACATGTGCGCTTTGCTAATACAGATTAAATCAATTGGGGCTACTGGGCTCATGTTTTGCACGTTTTAAATAACCACGTGTTAATGGGAACTGAACTAAATTAATGAATTATCCAAAAAGAAGGAAAACAATAACTTGTTTTTTTAATTTCTCCCGATTATTTTATAAGTTGATTTTAATATTGGAGTCAAATAGATATGCTAAGAATTTTTTTAGGCTATTATTTTGAATTATTAAGGGGACCAAATAATGAATGAATATGCTCTTACTCGGGAATGTTGCCTCTAAGACTAGTAGGGTCACCTAATTTGACAATTTAACTTTGAATATATAGCACATGATTAATCCTTCTTAATTTATGGATGTAAATAATTGTGATTCAATCATTCAGTACCAACTAGTTTGTGGTTTAATTATATATATATATATATATATTAGAATTTTAAAATTATCTCAAGTTTGAATCTTCTTTTCCTTAGATTTTTTTTATAAAAAAAATTGTGGTTCAGTGATGAATTCCTTCTTTGTAACCACATGATTATTAGGAAATAAAATATACATAAAATTAGAGTTTATTCTTTATTACATTTTTTCTTTGAACTAAAAAGTTATGGGTTTGATTGTTTCAAAATGAAGCCTTTACCAATGCCACATTAAAGAAATATGTCATTATTTTTTAATTTTTTTGAGGATATATTATACGGATCCATACCTGACTTTTTAGAGTTTAAAATAGAATTTATAGAAGCTTCATGTTAGGTTTTAACTATAGGATTTTGAGACTGATCAAGGCTCAAGGAAAAAGCAAAAACTTGACTCAGCATATAAGGCTGAGTTATCCCCCTCTCTTTCTCCCTGTAACCTATTTACAGCATATTCACTCCAAAACTGACTCAAACCACACCGAGAAATTAATGGACCGATCAAGATCAATAACCACTTCAAGTTGTTGGCAACTTGGCACCAGTTCAAAAAAATGGCCTATTAACTTGTCGGAGGGAGAAAATATAACAAGTTATCTACCAAATCAAAGCCTCCCTGAGGCATTTTATCGAGCACCTTCCCCAACTTAAAAAATATATATGTATAAATAAACTGGGTTGTTAACTGGGACAAATTATACAATCAATGTTTTTGTAACTTATAAGCCCCACATTACAAGAGATATTACAAGGATATTGTGCTGGAAGAATGTTATACTTGTAAGTATTTTATTGATAGAGTCTTTAACGAAGGTGCCATCCAATGTAAGGAGTCCTTCAAGTCATAATCCCTTTCATTTGGAGTAGAACTCATCGTTATATTGAGATGCTTTAGACTAGGCAATGGTGAAGAGCATGTCTTTCTAAAATCTTCTGGAAATATGACAACCTGCACCACAACAAATTAAAAAAGGAAATCAATATTTAGTTGTAGAAATTCAACTAAAACAACTAAATTTTTTTTAAAACTAGTCAAAATTTGAGCCATTAGAAACACTTTTAACCATTGGCCAAAAATAAAAAAAAGTTTTTAACATTTCTAGAGTCTCTCGAGAATATTGCTCAAACTTTCTCTAGTGGTACTTAACCCTCTCGAGTAGTGTGTTCCCGCCCTCTCAAATTCCTCTAGAGTTGTGCTCAAATCCTCTTGAGTAGGGCTCAAATGCCCTTGAGTAGCTTGAATTACCTCTAAGTGGCATTAAATCCACTTTTAAGTAGCGCTCGAATATCCTTGAATAAGGCTCAAATCACCTCTAGAGTAGCGCTCGAATCTTCTCTTGAGTAGTGCTCGAATCCCCTCCGAAATAGAGTTTGAATCTCCCTCGAGTAGTACTTACTACTCAAATAATCATATACTCGAATTACCTCTAAGTACTCGAATCTTCTCTCGAGTAGTATTTGAATCTACTTTTGAGTAGTGCTCAAATGCCCTTGAGTAAGGCTTGAATCATTTCTAGAGTAGCACTCGAATCACCTCTAGAGTAGCGCTCGAATCTTCTCTCGAGAACCATATATTTGAATCCACTCTTGAGTAACGCTCAAATTCCCTCCGAAATAGAGTTCAAAAATCTCCCTCGAGTAGTACTCAAATAATCATATACTCACCAAATAGGTCATAAAATTTGACTAGTTTTCAAAAAATTTCGAAAATAATATGTATAAATTGATAAAAGTGATTAGATACCTCATGATTAGAAATATGTAGGTTGATTGTTTGGGAGAAAGCAAAATTTACAAGGTAGTCTCTGAGCATAGGAAAGTGTTTCGACGACCACCCGAAGGTGGGCCCGCCGTTGTCGTCTAAAAGTATGAGTGTAGCCTCTCGAGCTTTCATAGAACGTTGGCCTTCAAATAACCAATATAATCAAAAGAAACCAGCTTTGGAGCATGGATTGTGGCCTTCACTCTAGCTTGATGACAGCCATACAATATCAAATTTTTGAGATGCTGAGCATTGACTTTGATGTATTTCAAGATGCGGGAATCAAACAATGTCACACAATCGAGAAGGTAATAATTCGAATGGAGTGTGAAAGACCCAAGATTCATAGCTTCGATTAGGTAGCTTTGCAATCCATGACTTCCAAAGATTTGAGACTCGAACTAACGATTTTAAGCTCACCCTTCCAAAATCCAACACATGCTGCTAATGACAAACACTCGATGGAAGGGCACCCCGAAATCAATTTCAAGAGAGCCCGGTCGTGAAAACGTGCAGTTTTGACGGACATAGTTTTCAAAGAGGGAAGACTCACACAATGATGGTCACTAAAATCTTTGATTCTCACGTACTCTAAATTCAGAGTGGTGAGAAATGTCGCAGCAAAAAGGGTATGGGGCAAGCAGTAGTATCGCAACCAATGATTATTTGATGGAAAGCTGAGATCCAACACTTTGACGCTTCTCTCCATCGCAAAACCCACTCACTTGTCTATCCTAACAGGCCCTCCGCAGAACCACGTTCGGAGTTTGAAGTTGTCTAAGAAGTTACTTTTTTCGCGGCGCTTCAACCACGTTTTCAAGAAGTTGGTGAACTTTTTGCGGCGAGGTTTGTCGAGGATGCGGCAAGTGCCGCGCTCGAGGCCTTCGTCAAGTTCTAGTGCGGGGATCGAAGAGCACACGGCGTCCCATTGCTTGGAAACAGTGCTGGCGCGGACGGCGAGTTTGGTGGGAAGTTGGGGGAGGATTTGTTGGATTGCAAGGTCCGGTAAGTGAGGTAATCCTTTGCTCATGGCCATGGCCTTTGGGAGGCTGCTGGGTGGTTTTCTCTTCACAGCGAGAGTGAAAGATAGCAGCTTGTTTAATTGGGTGTTGAATGCTGATTGATGGAAGAAAATTGAGATGAAGAGGCCTTATTTATACATAATTCTGCAATTTATCCTTGTAGGAATAGGAGACATTAATTGGAACATATCCTCGGATTCATCGAATTTGGAAGTTTTTGTTATTAATTTGCTGTGAAATTAAGATGTCAGAGACTCTTGCTAGAAGTTTTGTGTGGCCCGGTACTCGGTAGCGATGGTTTGTTTTGTCCACTTTAATTGTAGGAGATTTATTTTTCTTTGTTTTTTTTTTTTAATTACTGGAAAAAGACAGATATGTAAGAGAGGACAAGAAGTATTTTGTTATTTTCCCTAGAAAAAAAAACATTCAATACAATATATAGATGATACATGATGATACTTATTCTATACAAATCCGCGATGTGAGGGCCTTGTTCAAACCTAAATATTATGCGACAAAGCATAATGCACATCCTATATACAAGATGAACTTTTATGGTATAGGATATAGGATGGGCACCATGTATCACCAATTAGGGACATTGTATAAAAATTAAATATTTTTGTTGAAAAATTTTTTAAAAATAGCGAAAACAATGTAATAGAGTCGTGCCTAATTCGAGCTCGTGCTCGTGCTGGGCCTGTGTCGAGCTCATGTCGGGCCCAACCCATTTACGCTAATGGGCTAAAACTTCGACCTGAAAAGGGAGAATTTAGTTGTGCCATGCCTATTTATGCCATGCTTGTACCGTGCTCGTGCCGACCCTACTCGTTTGACACCTCTAAGGGCACCAATAATTCTAAGAGAATATGGAATATATATATATATATATTATTGTATATATACATATAACGAAAAAAGAAAACGCTCAAAGGCCCCATTCATAACTTGAGGACCATTTTCTAGAAATGGTCGGGATCTAAGGACACAAAAAAACAACAAAATTCCGACCGTACGTGGACCTCATTCGTAAGTTGCGGACCAACTTCATAAACGGTCACCTTTCAAGAAATAAGTGTATACTGGGAAAAAAATTCAACTGAAACTGCATCTGCAATTGGAGTAGCCAAACTTTGCAACACATAAATATGTTGAAAATTACATAAAAATCATTACTCAAAAAGCAAATGATAATAAACACTGCAATAAGAAAACACTAATATCAGAATATTTTAAGATATCAGATATCAGAAATCAGAAATTACCCAATATCTTTAACAACAATGCAACCTAGAATATTCTAAGATATAAAACACTAATTAAATCTCCATTTCAAAAATCTCAACTACTTGAAATCTGTAACTCAAATTAATTAGTGAAATCTGAAATATATAAACTCATTGGAGAAATATGTAGCTTTAACTTCATCTCACATTTCCATCAACCAATTATAGCAGAATAAATGACCAAGCATCAAAGCGTCTCCACCATAGGGTACAACGAGCAAACTTCATGCCTTCCGTTACTCTACAAAGAAAGAACAAAATGATGAGAATAGAAATAAATAGAATAAAACTAATTAACTGAAACTACACTAAAATTAATTGAATTCAGTAGAAACTAATATCATGCATATAAAATGAATTGAATATTAATTTAGCAGAAACTAAACCAATTACTACAACTATGTAACTAACAATTAAAAGTAATCAGAATCATGCAGATTAAAAATAATGAATACGAAAAAAAAAAGGTCCAAACTATAAAATCTTACTCCATAGACTCAATCAAGACCTTTTTAAGCTACTATGCAATGTCTCACATTTCCTATGTCAGATCTTTTTCTCAACACACCTTTGCACGTATGCGTGTGACTGTTAGCTAGGCCTAATATGTGGATATCTTGCTCTGACACTATGAATAAATCTAAGCATATATTCATTCAAATACCAATTGATAATAAGAGGATCGAGTAACTTAAGACCTTATAAACCATTATGTAAAGCCTCACATCTTCAGTGTGGGATGTTTTTCTCAACACAACCCACACGTGTGACTGTTAGGCCTAACCTCTGATACTATAAAAAAATTTAGGTATTCATTATTTCAAAACCAAAACGAATCGACAATAAGTAGAGTAGCACAAAATTTTTATAAACCATTATGTAAAGCCTTACATTTTTAGTGTGAGATATTTCTCTCAACATATACCACTAAAAACAAATCACAAATAAAAGATCCAAATATTTTAAAACTTAATAACATTATGTAGAAATATTAAACAAAGTGCATCACATAATTCCAAAAACAATCAATAGACATCTACACTTTCAGATAACTAAATAGCAGAAATTGATATGAAATAATATCAAAACTACGTAAAAACAGTTTTGTTAAAAAAATAAAATCAAAATACAGTAAAATACTTAATTTCAAAGTATACTAGATAAAGCTTCAAATAGAAAAAAGTAGAAATCACCAAATAGCCAATACAAGAAATTGATGATATTAAAGAAGAAATGGATTATAGAACTCGATCTTGAAATGGAATAAGCTAAACGAAGCGCAAAATAAACCTAGATCTACATGAATGAGCAACACAAAGAGCTAAACATTACTAAATCTGAATATGCATATCGCAACACCAAAATCAAAATCAAACAAATCAACAAATTGAAATCAGAAACAAAATTGAGAATAAAGATTATGCATCAAATTGAAGCAAAACAAGATGTACGGTTGTTGAACAACAACATTAAAATCCAAATTTCAAAGAAGAAATTAAGAGCAGACAAGAAAATCGCAAAATCAGTAGCAATAAATCAATAGATTAATTAACCAAAACCATAAACGAAATTGAGAACTAAAATTAAGCATTAAGTCAAAGATAAACAAAGTTGACTATAACGATTAATGAACAACAACATCGAAAACCATATCACTAATTAGAAGAAATCGAGAGCAGAGAATAACCACGAAACTGAGCCAAACAAACCAAATGAAAAAAAAAAACCAACATTTTTAGAAATTATAAAAATATGTGTTCAAAACCAAAAATCTCAAAAATTATGATAGGGAAAAATCGTAAAAGAAAATTTGTTAAAAAAAGGCAACCTAGAAACTTAAACACGCTCATCACTAACTTGATTCTTAATTCATTAACATTATTATTAAAATTTTAGAATAAGTGTATATTTGTGAGTCATGCATCTTAGATTAATTGTTTCTAATATTGATTCAAATCAATGCTAATATTCTTAGATAATATATATATATATATATATATATATTTTAACTTAGAATCACCTTATTACAAGGATCGATATTGTACTAGAAATCTTTCACTTCTAAGTATTCTATCGATAGTGTCTCTAACGAAGGCGCTATCCAACACAAGGAGTCCTTTAATCCAGAATCCCTTTCCTTTTCAGGAGAAGTCATTATGGATACATTGAGATGCTTGAGATTAGGCAATGGTGAAGTGCACCTCATGAAAATTTTTGGAAACATGAAAACCTGCACCAAAACGACAAATCAAAACGGAAGTCAATATTTAAGTATTGAAATTAACTGTAGAAATTGGAGTAAAATAACAAAAAAAATTTTGAAATCTAGTCAAAATTTGAACCATATAAAGATTTTTAATTTTTGTGTTTTAGTGTCTTAAAAATATAATTCTCGAGCAGTGCTCAAACCCTTTCGAACAATGCTCGAACCTTCTCAATAAGTCATCACAAACTCTCTTAATTAGTGTGCACGAACACTTTCAAGTATTGTGCTCGAATTCCCCTCGAGTTGTGTTTCTTGATTAGTGAGCACGAATCCTTTCAAATATTGTGCTCGAATCTCCTAGCTTGAGTAGTTTTCAAATATAGAATAACGAATAAAATTTGACTAATTTTAATTCAAAATTTGTTTACAACAAAAAGATTTACAATTGAAAAGTGATTAGAAACTTTGGAGGATGTATATATAGATACCTGAGGATTAAACATAAATAGCTTGATTGTTTGGGAGAAACCAAAGTTTCCAAGATAGTCTCTGAGTTTAGGGAAGTGTTTGGATGACCACTTGAAGGCGGGTTCCCAGTTGTCCAAAAGTAGGAGTGTAGCCTTGGGAGCTTTCATAGAAACGTTGGCCTTCAAATAACCACTGAAATCAAAAGACTCCACCTTTGGAGCATGAATTGTGGCCTCGACACTAGCTTCTAGACATCCATACAATTGTAAGTATTTCAGGTGCTCACCATAGACGTTGATGTATTTCAAGCTGCGGCAATCGAACAAAGTCATACTATCGAGGTGGCGATGTTCCGAAATGAATGTAAACGATGCAAGATTAATGGCATCTATTAGAATGTATAGAGATCTGCATTCTACTACTTCCAAATATTTTAGACTGGAACTGAAAATCTTAAGCTCACGAAATGCACATGAAGTTAATATGAAATGCTCGATTGAAGGGCACCCTGAAATTAATTTCGAGAGAGCCCAGTCAGGCAAACGCACATCTTTGAAGGACATGGTCTTCAAAGAAGGGAGGTTTAGACAATGATGGGTAGTAATGTCACTGATTCTTACATACTCCAAACAGAGAGTGGTTATAAATTTTGCAGCTAAAATGTTATGCGGCAACTTGTAGTATCCGATCCAAGATCTAGGGGTTACAGGAAGGCTGAGATCCAACTCGCTTACACTTCTCTCAAGTGCAAAACTCAACCACTTATCTACGCTAATATTCCCTCCAGAAAACAACATTCTGAGTTTGAACTTGTCCAAGTACTTATCTTTCTCGCGGCGCTTCAAGCACGCTTCCAAGAAGTTGATGAACTTTGCGCGCTGAGGTTTGATGAGTCTGCCGGTGGCGTCGCACGTGTCTCCCTCGTCGAGATCAAGTGCCGGGATCGAAAAGCACACGTCCGCCCATTGCTTAGAGACAGTGCTGGCACGGACGGCGAGCTTAGTAGGAAGGTGAAGGAGGATTTGGTTGATGACAAGGTCGGGAAAGCCGTCATTTGCCGCGGGGTTTGGGTTCTGGTCTTGTTTGGTTTTGCCTTTGTGGGTTTGGAGCTTTTTGTTTGTTTTTGGGAGGCAGCTGCGCCTTTTTCTCTTGCCAGCCATCGTGAGAAGGTTGCAGCTGGGAGTGTTGAATGGTGACTGGTGAGGGAAGAGAGAGTATAAGGAGGTCTTAATATCCTCGAATTCTTCGAATTTGGAAGTTTCACTTTTATTGTTTTGTTTTGTGGGTTGGTAGTGATCGTTTATGTAAGAGGTTTATTTTTCATTTTGGTTATTTCCGCTTACTTTAACACATGAAAAACGTACTAAAAACTAAAAAGAATACGAAAGTTTATTTTATTTTTATTTGTTTAATTCTTTAAAATAAAAAAAATTTATCTTCCCCTTTTCCTCCTTGCAATGCCCAATCCCTACAATTGTTTTGCATCATTAACCAAGAATTTCTTCATTGTCAAAAGTTAATGTTCTTCCTCAAAATCATCACCATGACAGTTTTGAGTTAGAAAATGTTAAGTTTTTGCATCATTAGGTTCGGTTTTTGGAAAGTAAATAAATTTCAGATTTATATAATTATGTGCAGTGAACCAGGAAGTGCCGTCTTGGTTCATAGCACGGTACGCAAATCTAGAATTTCTTTGTTGTCAAAACGTAGATTTCTTACCTTTGAATTGTTATCAATGACAATTCTGAGGACGAAGATGTTAGGATTTGCATCATCTGGTTTTTGGAAAGTGAATAAATTCAGGATATATATAATTTTATGCAATGAACTAGGAAGTGCGATCTTGGTTCATTGCACATACGCAAACCAAGAATTTATTTGTTGTCAAATTAAACTTAGATTTGCTTCCTCTAATTCATTATCGGTGACAATTCTAAGGAGAAAAATGTTAGGTGTTTGCATCATTATGTTCAGTTTTTTGGAAAGTTAGGAAATTTTGGATTTTCATATTATGTGCAGTGAACGAGGAAATGCAATCTTGGTTCATTGCACAAAACACAAATTAACTTAGAATTTCTTCATTGTCAAAACTTAAATTTTTCACTCATAATCCAATACGATGGTTGCTATTTTGTTGACAAAAAAAAAAANAAAAAAAAAACACGATGTACTATATAGGTATAGTGTAATGTGTTAGAAATAATGGAATCAAGTAAAGGTGTAGAAGGGGCCATTTAAGGTAGGCCATTCGTGCTTTTGTGTCGTGCTCGTGCCCCCTTATATATACAACTAAGACAAGTCCCCGGCATGGCCCACTACTCGTGGCCCATTCGTGCTCATGTCGTGTTTGTGCCATGCCTTAGATGGCTTGACCCACATGTTTATTCTTTGTATGCATGATATTTAGAGTAGAAAACTAATCTTATAATTTTTTTTCTTTCTTATAATTGAATGTTAACATTTTTTTTATTGAACATTGAATTTCCTAGTTGAAAAGCTCTTTAAAACTGGAAAAATAATGTTAAACTAGTTGTGCCTAGTTTGGTCCTATTTCATTAATTATCGTGCTTGTGCTCGTGCTTGACCCATTTACTCATGTAGTGTCATGTCGTGCCTATTTCAATTGTGTCGTGAGAGTGCCAACCCTGCCTTTTTGACACCTCTAAGATCAAGTCGGGGCCTACCTAAGTCCAAGGAGAGCAAGGCTTGTGCTTTGGACCTCCTTTAGAGAAAATGCCTCATTTAAATTGTCTTCCACACAATATAGTAGCCAACTAATCTTTATGGTGACACACAATGTTCCTTGAGGTCTCCATAAACAACAATTTGAGAATAGAAACAAACTCATTAATTATTCCACATTTATTTTTATTAATCAACAATTATCATCCAGAAAATTTGAACTCAGGACCTCCTACCGACAAAGGAGAGACTAGATGTCATACACTTGACCAAATAGTCATTAGTACCCTTTAATCATTACACATACACATAAAAAGCAGATATATGGTTTCTTTAGAAGCTCCGATACATTTGTTTTGAGGATCGGGGCTCCAAGGCCCAAAGATCCAGGGTCCTCCATACAGAACAGTCTTCCAGATGAAACCCCACGATATAACAGTTGTTATCCTGATCGATCAAATTCATGGGCCTTCAAGATTCCACTTCTGCTTGAGCCTACCCAGAAGGGAACTATATATATGTGATCTTCCCATGAGTTTGATGATGCTGGGATTTCTGCAAAGGGCAAGAGAGCTGTCCTTGACTTGCTCAGAGAAACCAATTAATGGCAGGACCTCAAATTTCTTCAGTGATCACAAAGTCCCCGGCCCTCCTCAATTTTAAGTCAAGACGTTGAGAATTAGAGAAGAATCCAGCATTCACCAACTTGTCTATGAAGATGGAATTCTAGTTGATACACAATTTGCTAAATGTCAGAGCTTCCTCGTTTTGGTACAATTCTGAATTCTGAGTTTTTTTCTCCTTTGTATTGGGTTTTATATTACTTATAGACTTCTAGTTCATGGTTAATTTCTTACTCATTCTGATGAAGGATTATAGCATTATAAAGAAGAGTTTTCAATTCCCATTCCTCAATCTTCAGCATTATCACAACCCCTGCTGGCTGTTGCAGATATATTATGGCTATGAAAAGAGAAACTTGCAGCCAAAACCCAAACACAAGTAAAAGGCTCCGAAACCAAGACGAAGCAAAGGAAGACGATCATAACCAAAACAGCATGGCTGTGGACGCATTGATACCTCACTTACCTGACCCTGTTGTGCACCAAATCCTCCTACACCTTCCCACCACACTCGCTGTCCGCGTAAGCATTCTTTCCAAGCAGTGGACAGATGTATGGTCTGGGATCCCCGTATTAGATTTCGACCAGCACGATGAATATGATCACTATGGCAATCTTGACAGGGTTCAACGCAGAAAGTTCGTCAATTTCTTGATGGGGTGTTTGAAATTCCGTGAGAAGGACAAGCTCTTAGATAAATTCAGGCTTCGCATGAGGTACTGTGGAGCCGCTGTAAGCATAGACAAGTGGTTGTGTTTTGCGGTTGAGAGAAGTGTCAAAGAGTTGGATATTAGCCTTCGAAGAAGGCCTCAGATCGAGTACTACTGCTTATCAGGGACTCTTCTTTCTGCAAAATTTTTAACTACTTTAAGTTTGGAGTATGTGAAAATAATGAACATCACTTATCCGATACGCCTTCCGTCTTTGAAAACTATGTCACTTAAAACCGTTCAATTTGGTCACAGGATTTTCTCCCTTTTGATTTCGGGCTGCCCTTCCCTCGGGTACTTGTCACTAATTTCGTGTTCTTTTTTTCACGGGTACCGGACAGTTAAAGTTTCAAATTGCAGTTTCCAATCTTTCTGATGGTGCAGTTTGGCTCTATCATCCTGTTTTATTGATTGTCTACTATAGATATTAGTTTGGTTATAGTTGCTAAATTCTGGTCTGATGGTGCAGTTTATGTTCTGCTCTAGGTTTCTGCAGTTTCCTTTCCCTTTTGAACACTTTGTAATTCTCTTCTTCTTCTTTTTCAATATTATTTTCTCCTTTGCAAACAAAGAAAAAATAATTATTGTCACTAAAATTTGTTATAAGGGGAATAACATAATGTACATAATGTATTATTATTATGGAAAATTAGTGCTTATTATTCCAACACTATCTCTCAAATTTTGTTTCTCAACTTACGTGACATCAATTTATTCTTCATAGTTTATCTTTACACTTAGTATAGCTGACAATATAAAGTATACAATTAAGGATCTTTTCTCTTGTGCGAAATAAGAGCTATAGACAAAATGCAGAATAAGTGGGTAGGAAGAGGACCCATTGGCTAGTGTAAGAGGGGACTCACTAATTGGTGTGAGAACCCTCTTTGTTTTTCCATAACTTCTCCACGCAAGAGAAAAAGATCCATAAAATCAAAGTTATGTGTTGCAAGCGTACTAAACAAAGTTGATTGTCTAGTTTGATTATTGAAGCTAGGAATCTTGAATCTTTTACCTTTGTTTCAAATTTTTCGATCTTCAACTTAGTGTTGTTTTACGAATGCTGGAACTTGAAATATGTTGACATCCGTGATCAGTACTTGAAAAATACTGTATTATGTGGACACCAAGATGGTGTGGAGGCCACAATCAATACTCCAAATATACTTTTTTTTACTATTTAGTGGTTACTGGAATTCCAAGGTTTCTTTAGAAGCTCAATCAATACTGCAAATATTGTATTGGGCCATTTTAAAAGATGACCAAGAAAATCAAGAGGAGAGGGACACGTACCGCTGACGCTTGCGTCAAAAATGTGTGATAGGATTTAGATTTAGGTTGCTGTCACAAAAGAGAAAAAGTAAGATTATTTATCATTTATAATTTTAATTTAATTTTGTATATTAATTAAAATTTAAAACCAAAATATTATTATTTTTAATCACTATTTTATAATAAAATAAATTAAAACAGAATTTAATAGTAATATACTAATCTTGGCACCCGCAAACAATCGCCTTTTTTTAGCATATAAACTCATAGAAAAATAATACTTTTAGGACTTTTTTTATGGTGTTAGTGGTTCATATCTTTTAGAAAAAAAAATTTGTAAGTTGGAACTTGGAAGTTCATTTGTTAAAGAACATGTTCTTTTTAATTTAAAAAATTAGTTGTTTATGATTTTACCCTCATATAATAAATTTTTTGTCTACACTAATATATAATTAATCATAGGCAATTTATACATCCAATTCTAGGACTGGATTTTTGTATCAAAATACTGTACCAATGGTATCGTATCGATATTGTACCAACAGTATGGTATTTTTGTATATTTTCGATATCGGCACAATACGATACCGAATGGCCGAGCATCGATACTGATATTAGTATGTAAACCACCCCTTTTGGATCACGAAAATACCATACCTCACCTGCAATACTGCAATCCCATATCCATACCAATACCAAAGGTATTTTATATTTTGAAATTAGTACCAACCTTTGGATCAAAATCCAACAATTGATTACTATCGTTTGCTATTTTCTCTAAAAAGAAATGAGGTTTTCAATTGGTCATAGATTAGGGTTTCTGTCTGCGCCACGTTCGGCCCCACTTTTTACACATAAACCAAGATGATTTTAGACGTTAGATGAAGGTTGGTAGATTTTGAATAGATATGAGAGAAAATCGAAATATTTAATTATAGAGATTCGTAGATTTTATCGAACATTTATTGACGCTTGAAAATTAAATAATAAAATCTTCCGAGATTTGCAGACAACAAATGTTACTATAGAAAACTTAAATAGAGCCTCCATAAGAAGAGAAAGACACCTCCTCCTCTATAAATCCTAGCACTTAAGACCAGACTATCAGAGAGTGATTGTTACTTTGCCTTCGTTCCTTCAAAGAGTTCACAGTTTCTTAGGATATTGTTAATTATTTTTCTTAAATTAAGTGTACTTCGCTCTTTATTTTCTTTGTTGCTCCAAAAGTACAAAAACCTCGTTTCGAGGGAATAGCTAGTTTTTTACTCCTTCAAGGAGCATTCTCTCTATAATCCTTTAAGCTCCTTTAAGCTCTTTATAACTCAGAGCTTCTACTTTTCAATGAGCATTCATCACATGGCTATCCGAAGAAAAACATGCAGCAACATCTCAGAGGACGCAACTTCAAATAAAAAGCTAAGAAAGCAAGCCGATCAAACGAATGTCAAGGCCGTAGGGCCTCAAGTTCCTGACCATATTATCCAACGAATCCTTCGACTCCTTCCCAGCAGTAAATCTGCCATCCGCATGAGCTTTCTTTCCAAGAAATGGGAATGCATATGGTCTTGGTTGTTCCCCGTATTAGACTTGGACGAGGGCGAGCCACATGGTGACGACAATGTTGACAAACTTCAACATACCAAGTTCATCAACTTCTTGGAAAGGTATTTGGAATTCTGCAAGAGAGACAGCCAAGAGGCCATGGAGAAATTTAGGCTTCGCATGACAAGGTACTCGTCTAGTAGTGATATTGTAGATAAGTGGTTGAGTTTCGTAGTTGAGAGAAAAGTCAAGGAGGTAGATATCAGCCTTTTAAGAAAAAATTGGAACACCACTACTCATCATGACTACATCTGCCCACTTCAGATCCTTAATGCAAGTTCTATAACTAGCTTAAACTTGGAGTATGTGAGAATAAATCACAGTGATGATGTATGCCTCCCGTCTTTGAAAACTATGTCCCTCAAAACTGTGAAATTTCACAACATTAGGGTCCTCAGAAAATTCATTTCGGAGTGTCCTTCCATTGAGCATATGTCATTTACTTCATGCTCTTTCGACTACTCTGTGTGTCACGGCATGCATGTTGCAAGTTCGAGTCTCAAATCATTGGAAGTTATGTGTTGCAGTTCTAAGTGTAACAATCGAAATGTTGGATTTATCTGTTGCAGTTATGAGTGTTCCCTTCAACAAATTGGATGGCCTAGTTTGACTCTTGAAGCTCCCAATCTTGAATCTTTTACCTACGTTTCAGATTATCCAATCTTTGGGCGTGTGGTCTTGTACGAGTGTGGCAACTTGAAATATATCGACATCCGTGCTCAGTACCTGAAAGAATTTACATTCTGTGGAGACCAAGATGCTGTGGAAGCCACAATCCATACTCCACATCTTCTTTATTTTAAGTTTAGTGGAAGTTTGAATATCAACCTTTCTACAGAAGCTCCATATTTAAGGGAGGCTACAATTAGACTTCGGAACCTGGTACCAACCTTGAACTGGTCATGGAAACATTTTTCTACTCTAAGAGATTTGCTAAAAAGCTTCGATTGCTCCGAAACAATACTTCTCTTTGTTCCTCATGCCGAGGTATATATCTAAGCATGCTTGAAAGGTTTCAATCACTTTTCAGTGTGTTTATCTGTTACATATTCCAAGTCATCTTAATTCTTTGATTTCCATCTCACCCAAAAAAAAATTACTGATTTCCCTTTCAATGTTTTTCTGTGTGAATGGTGCAGGCTCTCATCTTTCCAGAAAGTTTCAGAAGGACCTGTTCTTCACCGTTGCCTAGTGTCAAGGAACTCAGGTTATTCAGGACTTCTCCGACAGAGGCTAGAGATCCAGAGTTGACGGAATCCTTGCTCTGGATGGCACCTTCTGCGGAGATTCTACCAATAGAATATGCCAATTTCTGAAATATTACATCAATGTTTTTGGCGGGGGATAAAAGACTGGCAGAGTGTGCTTTACATCTTTAGGAAATAGTTGCTAGAATGAAAACTGATCAATAATTTCTTTGGATGTAAAATTTGTGTCTGAACAAGATTCAGTGTGCTTTCTTCTTGATGTTTGAGGGAGAGATTTGAACTCAAACCTTTGTCACAAGCCCCCACAAATTACTCTTGATGTTTAACTAATAATTTTGGAGCAGTTAGCAGTTCTATTAAAGACAGTTGGTAGTTTATTGTTTTCACTGGAATAATATGACAGACGCTGAGCCATGAGAGTATGTTATAAACTGCTTCTTCATATTTTGAAAGCATGGTTTGTGCCAGCTTCACCTATTTGTTGGCAAACCAGAGTTCTTGTTTTCCATACTTTAATGCTAGCTATGCAGCTTCACCAATTTGTTTATTTTTATTTTATGATGCCATAATAAGCATCTAGCTTTCTCACCATTTATGTGAAGCTAGTAATATGAACTCGATATTCTTGTTGTCAATTAATCAGGATCTGATCACCATGGATGATATGCTAAATCAACACCACATCCTCTGCAGGCATATTGACTTTGTCAGAGTATCATCTAGGTATAAATTTTGACCTAGTTCTATCAGGCTTCACATCATCACATGACAAGGTACTCATCTTCTTGTAGGATAAGTGGTTGAGTTTTGCAGTTGAGAGAAGCGCCAAAGAGTTAGATATCAGCCTTAGAACGAAACATCAGGTCCAGTACTACTACTGCTTATCTCCGCTGACCCTTCTTGAGGCAAAATCTATGACTACATTAAATTTGGAGTATGTGAAAATGAAAACCACTTCTAGCCCTCCTATAGTGGTTATTTGAAGCCCGCAGTTTCTATGGAAGCTGCAAATATATTGGAGGCTAGAATCCAACTTTACGACTTGGATTGGAACCCACCTTATGCTTGTCATGGAAACAGTTTTCGACTCTGAGGGATTTCCGTAAAAGAATTGGTTGCTCTGAAAAGTTTAACTCTCTTTGTTCATGATGCTGAGGTATATCTATACGTACGTGGAAAGTTTTAATCATTTTAAGTTTGTATGTTTGCTATATTTTCTAAGTTCTGCAATTAATCCTTAATTACTGATTTAGCTTCTTTATTTGTTTTGTGTGAATGGTGTAGGCTCTCATCTTTCCAGAAATTTTTAAAAAGACCTACTCTTCACCGTTGCCTTGGGTCAAGCTGCACAAGTTATTTTCGACATCTCCAACTATGGAAAGAGGTTCTGATTTGAGGGACTCCTTGTCCTTGCTTTAAATGACACCTTCATATGCTATTTGAAGAGATTGTGAAAATTTGCTTCCTGTACAATAAAAAGCTCTTACATACAGCACACTTGATGAGGTTACTAAGAGAATCAATATGAGAAACGAGTGCCAATTTTTTTATTTTCTTAAAAAGTAGAAGATTATGGCAAATACCAGAATTTACACGAGATTAAAATACAATTCATAACACACTGCCAAAGCCTTCAATAAAAGACCCTATTTTCTATTTATAAGTGTGCAAACCAGTAAAACAACTCAAATAAGTACAAGCAGAAGCTAAGAACTACAAAGATTGAAAAAACCAAAAAAAAAAAACTGAGACAAGCCTTATGAACAAGCACAAGGCATCTGAAAGGTACCATTAGAGCAAATCCCATATGCACAACACTGATGATAATGTCAACTCATATACAAATGGTACGAGAGTAATGGAGTATCATCTTTTGCTAGAGAGACTAATCGAGCTGACTTTCATAGGGGTTGCCACCACCAGTGGAGCTTCTGGGGAGTCACTGAAAGCAAACTTGTCATGCATGAAACGACTCTCGACAATGGACTCATCCTTCAACAAAATCTTGTAACAGTAACAACTCTTAAGGCCTTGCTGATTCCTGTAACATTCATGGGCACTGTTCTTCACCTGCTGGAAGTCCCATATCACACTGAACTTTCCCACTGTTGCAACTAGGTGACGCTCTTGTTTACCATTTTCAGTGACCTGTAAACCAAAATTAAAAATTAAACTCAATTAGGTGGATCCATACAAATAATGGAGATGAGGGAGAAAAATGTATTTATGTACAAGTACCAAAATTACCCAAATAACAGTCAACACAATCTCAAAATTGGGTCCATGATAATATAAGAGCACATGTACCTTAATTTTCTAAGCAAACTCAAGACAAGGAATTTCTTAATAAATAGTGAGTTCATCCCATAGAGAACCTAATGTTAAGTCTTCCGTTCCGTTATCCAAAGCAGGGCATGATTGTTTAAATTTTTTTTATGCGGCAAGGCATTATTTTTTGGTACACATTATTTTTTATTTTGAACAATGAATTTTCATCTTTCTGATGACTTCATTTTAACATTTACAGAATTGGTTATCAAGAATTTCGACTATCAAACAAGACTTAATGAAGAGAACCCTTTACATAGGATAATCAGTGAGTACTAGACACCACTATCCCAGCCCGGATCCATCCCGGTTCTATTGATCATGTCAGTTATTTATATTTGTTGATTCTGGTCTTCTAATAATTTTAGAAAAAATAAATAAATAAATGAGATTGTGCTCCATTCTGTTGTTATATATACTTATATAGAAATATAACATAACCCAGATGGAAAAACTTTTATAATAGCACTGGATGAACAAACTACAATCTTCCCAGTCTATTTATAGAAGAACAAAAACAGAGCAATCAGAAACAAATGACTGATCCTCAACAATCACCAATGGCTTTGTCTAGTAAAATATCAAATGAAGCCAAATGAATCATCTAACTAGAAAGCAAACTCTCACATCCATATCTAATGAGACAACTCTAACCAAAGTATTAGTTTAGAAAGACAAAATCCAGTGCAAATCCATGCAAGTGAAGAACTAATACCTAGTACTAAAGCCAATTATTTCACATTTCAATGCAATGGAACATGCTAATTAGATGCACATCATCTCTAGTTCAATGCTCGCTCTCATCATCTAGAGAGTCAGAACCAAGAATAGAGCCATTATTTGCCAAGCTTGGGCTGTATCCTGAGCTATCCCAATTAAGGAAAGATTCCTAAGTAGATTGTGACTCTTAATTCCCAAGCTACAAACAGAACCTCTCCCCCATGATTGTTAAATTTTTGTGTCTCTTAATTTCTGAATTTAGAACTCCAAACGTTAAATTTTTATTTTGTTCACTGAGTTATATAATTTTCCCTTTCAGTTCTCTCTGTCTCTCAAATCCCGAATTCAATTAATACCATAATTGAGTTGCCGGAGGTGAGTTCCTAATTTAGGTAATACAAGTACTTAGAAATACTATAGGTTGATGATGAAGCTGTATGATAATTAAGGAAAACATGAACACTGAAATAACTTATTCCTCATAATTATGGAAATCAATTCCAACGAAGATATATGAAACTGAACTGCATAAAAATTAAGGAAAATATAAACACCAGAACCATTCAAAAGTCATTACTATGGATGGACATTTAATCTAACCAAAATATCTGAAACTGACAAAAGATGGCAATTCTAAGGTCTTATTCAAGCATGCATATATCCAAAAATTTAATTATTGCGGCATTCAAAAAGAGGATAAGTATGCTTACCCATGAGAAATGGCCACCATGAAACTTATTGTCTGTGCCAGCCAAATGTGAATCCAGAGGAGTCAGCTTCAACAACCTGGGAGCTGGTATCTTGTTTCCCATTCGACCACCGAATCCAGTTTTTGTATGTCCATCTTTGTCAGTGAAGAGAGTGCATATAAGGACCAAATAAGTGTCGGTTGTGCCCAACACCCACTTCCCATCGTAAGTGACATCAACATGAGTAATGGGGGAACCGAGCCCCGGAAAAGCAGTCTTTGCCTGCCTCATCGAAGTCTTCGAATACAACCTTATCTTCCCGTCCAGAGACCCAACAACAATAGACCCATCTCCAGTGGTAGCAAAGCACTGGAAATTGGTGCCTCGCGAAAACTGATGCCCCTGAGTCCAATTCAGGACGGGCGAATTCGTAGCAATGTTCTGAACCATTCCTCTACGGTCACGCATATCCCACTGGCAAAGCCTATTATCATCCAAACCCAAAAAGGTCGACTCTGAAGGATCCAACTGCGATCCTTTAGTGTCATTTGTGACATCCCTCATTGTAACCTCTGTTCCATCCTTCTCAAACTTCCACTCAGTGACAATCCTGCCCGTCTCAATATCAAGCTGTTGAAGCCCAGTGGCTTGAGGCTTCCCCTCCTTTAAGGGACTCATAAGGAGCATATTGGTCTCGGCCCTCATAAGCAGGGCCTTCTTCGGGGTAGAATTATTCCCATAGCTGGAACTCCCACTATCGAATTTCGCACACACTCCCTTTCCTTGAATCCCATGGTGTAAATTCCTATAAACCTGAACACCAGAATCGTTCACCAAGAAGCTATTATCTAATGCGCCAAGAGTTAAGCTCTGCACTCCTCCACTAGCGGCCTCCTCGAACTCCTCCATCAAGTCCTGCTTCGATCGCACCGGTGTGGCCGACTTGGGGCTCCTCCCGAAATCAGCATCCTCCGCATAGTCCCAAGCCGCATCGTCAGCTGCCTCCGGCCTAACCCACCCCATAAACTCCTTTCCATAAACCTTGACCTTGTTTTCCTCCGTGGCCTTGAGTCCGTACACGTTCTCGAACACGCAGTCCTGAAACTCCGTAACGAACCTCCGGTACTGCTCGTCGGTGTAGAATTTCAGAGCCCAGACGCCCCTGGACACGAAATCGACACGGCGCTGGTCGCCGAACATCTTCAATTGCAAGTCGGTGGAAACTCTAGCTCGGACCTTAGACCCCCCGACCTTGAGAACCCACTGTCCCTCACCACGGCCCGACCGATCATCATCGTCGTCGTCGCCGTCATCATCATCACCAAGTCTGGTGGTCTTGACGAAGGCGTAGGACGTGAGCTTCTCGGAGATGACCCACTTGGCTTTGGGAGTGTTACCGCCGATGTGGAGGTAGAGCTTGACGGCGTTCTGAGAGTTAGATGAAGAAGATGAAGGCGATCCGTACTTGAGCTTGAGGGCTTTGAGCCTGGCGTCGACATCATCGATGGAGCTGCTTAGGGTTTCCGATTTGGACTTAGAAGAGGGATTTTGGGGTAATTTTTCTTGAGCATCGTCGTATTGCTCCTTCTCTTCTTCTTCTTCTTCTTCCTCTTCTTCCTCTTCTTCTTCGTTGTAGTCGTCTGAGTCCGAGATGTGGTCCTCGCGGCTCTGAGAGGTTCCCATGGCTTTTAAATTTGGAATCAAATTTCTGAGAGCTCAGAAAGAGAGATGGAAATGTTGCAGTTTACGAAATTTGGGAATTGAAAGTTGGTTATAGAATTTGGGAATTGAGAGCGAAATTTAAGAGTTTGGGATTTTGTAGGAGATTTTATAGTTGGTTGCTGACTGGCTGGGTTTTATATACATATATGGCTTTTCCGTGTAGCGTTGATTTGACGTCGGCATAACTTCTTGCCGAAGAAAATAATTAGCATTTACTTTGGTCCATCTGTCATTTCTGAGATTATTATATGTCTAAGTATTAACATTAAGTAATGTCTTGAATCATGTGCTCAGTTCCTCTTTAGAATGGTTAACCATATTGCCACCACGGTTACACAGTAACACAGTGACTGATTATTCAATTTTTAAAAAATAAATCTACACCTTAAAACAAAATTAAAAGGTAAAAAGAAAGCTATCAATCCAAGTAATGGAGTTTGTAGCAATGCAAATACGATGTAATACTTGATTCTAAGAACAATAGGTCACCTTTGTTCCTCAAGTATAAAAGGTTTAAGAACAAGTATGAATTTCTATCATCGTATTTATATTTTGAAAATATGATGATTTTATTCGGTCAAAAGAATACATTGATTTTTACATGGAAATGGGATTACTATGTAAGGGAAATTTGAAATTCATAGTCTATTGAGTTTGCTTTCATCCCCTGTAATGTATACATTGTGATCAAATTATCCACATAAAAAGAGTGCAAATATATAAGATATGAGTGTAAATGTCCACCCCTATGTTTTAGGGCATGCTATTTTCAATTGATATCTACGCATGCAAATTTTGAATTATGTAATATCATAGGCATCACAAATAAGAATAATAATTTTCAATAGGAATACAATTTCTAGGTTCAAATTCCCCCTATAAGCAAAAAAGAAAAAAGAAGAGTAGCATACAATGACCAATAACAGAAAATATAGTTGACAAATTTATTGTTAAAGTTGTTTGTAATGGTTGGAATATTTAGTATTACACTTTTTAGGGTAGAGCATTAATGTAGACTCCACGATGGGCCAAACAATCAGTTGCTCATAGTCGCTGATGGTGGGCCGTGGGCACCTCTATTCTGTATGCATCAAGAGATGCCAAGCCTGCTTAACTGAAGATATCCAAGAAACCAACAATGAGCAAATATTGAGATTTCTCATTGCAATCTCAAAACAAACACTACAACTTAAAACTTAACTTAAATTTATCATAGATTCATTACTAGGTATAGGCCACAGCATAGTCACTTGTTCCCAAATTTCAGCTTGGCCTAAAAATATTCTGCATATTACACAGCAAACAGTTGAATTTGCCCAAACAAAAAATGGTAAGCTACAGCTACCCTCAATATTCCTAGAACATCAACCTCATTTAGAGAGAGAGATGTAATCTAGCAAAGTATTTGGGCACAGGGAAGCTAGTTAAAACTTCTTCGTCTCACAAGGCATCACGAGCAGCAATCCGGCATGTAACAGCATCAGCAAGCGAGGATATCCCTAGTTCTGGGCCAGATATCTTATAATGCTGGAAATACAAAGTGTTGATGATCACTGACTAGAAACACCATCATCGAAAAACTGCTACATAAGTGACCAATATAGGCATATACCTTTTGTATTTGGGCATGGTCTGCCCTCACTCCCAACTCCTCCAAATCAATCTCCTTTCCATCGATAAGTTTCTCTACAACTTTTTTTTCGATCTAGTATAACACAAAAAGTCATTAAAATATGAAAGGCTCAAACAGTTTTCTCGTGAAGCAATGTAAGGCTTGATCTACTACACCATTCATGAGACACTAATCTTACCTCATCAGGAGAAGCATTGAAACGAGCTGCAAGCACATACGTCGAACTGCCAGAGATGCCACATCTTTTTAAGGATTCAGTGATCTAGTCATGATAAAAGCTAAGGGTTACTTATTTTCAGCAATATCAAAGTAAGAAATAGACCATAGACCATAATAAATAATTTGCAGAGGACTTGCATGCTTGGATCCTGAGTAATTGTAAACAAGCTCAGAATGAAGAGTGCGAGTTGTCAGTGACTCCCGGGACTTGCTTATAAGTGCCTTATGCGCAGCTGCAAGCAGAGGGAAAACATCCGGGATCTGCACATTAGAGAAACCCAACAATAAGCATCTCAGAAGAGAGCACCAAATTGAAGGAAAAAGTAGAAGATGGTTAAAGCATATGAGATTATACAAGTGAAGCATTCAGAAATGCAGCTTCTGGTTCTAGTGTCCCAGCCTGCATATAATCAAGCAGTTCCCTGCAAGATAATGAGTTTATTAGGAACTTTAGTTGACCATTTCTCACATAGCATAGATATCATATCTACAAGAGAAAAAAAAAGGATTAGGAAATAGTAACAGAGAAAACGAAGTTTAAAATTGCATATGGATTTTTCAGGGGGGGAAAAATAACTTGATCTCTGGACCTCTCATTCAGTATTTAGTAACAACATACAATGACAGAGGGTTCTATTACTTACAACATACAATAACTGAGAATTTCGTTCAAATTCAACTCAAATACATGGGTTCATTCTTACTTCTATCTAAAATTCATACACCATCTTTCAATGTTAATTAAAATTAGATACTTGGTTCTTTTTGGGATGAAAATTAGATTCACAAGCAATGATAATCTTGTGGCAATTAGACTACGTTAACTAAAGAGGTCAATCATCAATTCCCAAAAAGGAAAAGAAAATTTGTCTTACTGGCATTTGATAAACGAACAAGTTCATATCTATGTGCAAAACAAATCATAATAACCAAAAAAATGCCCAATTTTATTGTAAAGGTTAACAAGTTTTCTCAGTTTCCATGAGCAAGCAATACCCAGTTGAGCTGGATGTGAGAGAGAGAGAGAGAGTACTTGGAGTTGGTGACGTCAGTGAAGAGAGCAAGAGAGAGAGTGCTCCCATTGACCTCAAACACCTTCATGATTGCGTCTTCAAGTTGAAGTAGGCTTTCTGCACTGCAACAAAACAGTTGAAATTGAGGCGGGTGATTGTTTCTCTACAGCTGCTGCTGCCGCCTAGGGCTTTAGAAAAGACCGCAAACTGCGCATGAGAAATTAAAAATTAAAAACTTGGAAATCAAGCGCGCCAGGTAGGGGTCGAACCTACGACTTTCTGCTTAGGAAACAGACGCTCTATCCACTGAGCTACAGGCGCTTGTTTGTTAGCTAGTAAATAGACAGTTATATATACACTTGTTAGGACTCTTACTTGTAACTTAATAGAGACCTATAAACTTTATTTGCCCCATTTTTTTCCAAAAATTTAGTATTTGTCACTTTGCCCCAATTAGTCAATCTAGTTCATTTTCTTTCTTTCATGTTGACGTGGCTTATAAATGACAAATTTTGGAGGGAAATTTTTTGGAGGTAAGGTCGGGTTGGGGGATTTAGACCGAAAATGCCCAACACTAAACATAACTCTCCAAAAATTTGTCAATTCACAAGTCCCGTGAACATGGCTGGGAGGCAAAAAAGTTGATTTAGTGAACGAATTAAGACAAAATGACATACAAATTAAAACTTAGGGGACATAATGAAACAAAATAAATTTGAAAGATAAAGTAATTCTTATAAATTTATAATTTAAGAAAAGTCTCCAATTCCTGAAAAAAAAAATACCTTCATAAATATTATGAGAATTTAATGTTATTGACTTGGTCAAACATTTCCATGGGTTCTCAAATTTCATTACCAACTTACTACCAACACGGCCCCTCTCTAATTTCAAGCAGAGTCGTCAACCTGTCAACCTGAACCACACCAGGCCCAACCTCCTCCTCTTTCGCGCGCATTCCTCCATTGTCGCGAAGAAAACCAAAATTTGCCGAACTTTGCATCCTTTCTGGGTCAACAAGCCCTCCCCGGACAATACGTCCCTCTGCCTCTTCCTCCTATCGCTCGTCAGCATCCCTCTCCTCGCACACTCTCAGACTAGCCCGGTAGGTACCGCATGTGTATGTGTAACCCAACATCCCCACTTATACTTCAACACATTTTGTTCTTTTTTGTCTATTGGGTTTTGCATGCTTTTTTAATAGGTTTTTCTTGCTCATTTGTTCAGTTTCACCTAAAAAAAAAAATCTAGCATTTTAATTTCCGGCCTCTAGTTTGATTGGACACAAAGAATTTAATGTTAGATAAGAAAAAATTCATAATACATTGTGAAAATAAATAAAAATTTATATATCTCCTTTCTCGTAACAAAAATATAATTATTGACAACTTTTAAAATATTAGAAAAATGAATCAAAATTAAGATACATTCAAAATTGGGCAATGCTAGCTGCCTTCTCTATTTGTCTTCTCCATTTACCTTCTCCCTTCTCATGAAAAATATAATTGTTGACAACCTTTAAAATATTAGAAAAATGAATCAAAATTAAGATACATTCAAAATTGGGCAATGCTAGCTGCCTTCTCCATTTGTCTTCTCCATTTACCTTCTCCCTTCTCATGATGCCATGTGTACTTCATTAACTTTTAAATGTAAGACTTTAATGCTTTGAAAACACAAAGCATTAAAAGCTTTTTTTTTTTCTATTTATGCCTTTTTTAAAAACATTAAACAAATGTTTATTTCAGAATAAATATTAACAAATAAAAATAAAACCATATCCCCAATTCAGCCCACGCCCAATTCTAATTAACTAATGCTATTTAATTAAAATTAAATTTCTGATATTATCGATCTTAAAGAGTTACATTAATGTTACAACAGTTATTGCAATTTTATAGGCAAGTAATTAATCTTCCTCTCCCTGATGGAATCACAATTCAATAACAACTTCTAAGATGCACGTACTGCCAACCAAATGCCTCCCTCTGGGTTTATATGTTGTTGTTCTCATCAGGTAGCTTAAGAACACATTTTTTTTGGCATAAATATCAGAAATTTTATTTTAATTAAATAGCATTAGTTAATTAGAATTGGGGATATGGTTTTATTTTTATTTTTTATTTGTTAATATTTATTTTGAAATAAACATTTGTTTAATGTTTTTTAAAAAGGCATAAATAGAAAAAGAAAAAGTTTTTAATACTTTGTGTTTTCAAAGCATTAAAGTCTTACATTTAAAAGTTAATGAAGTACATATGGCATCCTGAGAAGGGAGAAAGTAAATAGAGAAAGCAGTTACCATTGCTCTTCATAATTTCATTTGCTTTATTATAATAAATTAGTATCTCTCTAATATCATATTTTACCTCTCGATGAATGAGTGAAAAGGTTGAT
>QANT01005170.1:0-18134 GCA_003254885.1 Purshia tridentata
GGTCAATGGTCATTCAGGTGTCGCTTTAAAGAAAATTAAAAAAACTGGTTACTATATATTTACTAATGAAAAATTACCTTATAAAGAATAAAAGAAAAAAGTGGTGGGGTTTTATGATTGGAATACAATCACATGATGATGTTGGTCAAGAAAATTAGAAAAACAATAAATTCCAGATCGTCCTTGTTGGGCTTCACCACCAACCAACAATGACTAGCAAAGTATTTTAATGGTTTTCATATAATATATCAATATTTAAAAGGAATTGGCTGAAATTCTTATATCTTTTGTTATTTAAATGAAATTCATTCAAAATTTTCAAATTCACAACTTTATAAAATTTATGAGTTTTTTAAAATAGATTTTATTAGAATCTATTAAAATATAAATTTATGAAATTTATTAAAATTTGAATTAAGAACACCCAAATTTCTATAGACTTTTGAAATTCATTAAAATTTTGAATTGGGCAGTATGCCAGTATCACAAATATAGAGGCCTCGGTTTGGACCTCATAATAGTATTTATACCTTTTTAGATAATAAATGGAGCAGCCAGTTTGGACATGTGTTCACTCAGATCGACTTGGGTAAACCATTAAAAGGGTCCCACTGTTTCCACACATTTGGATACATCCTTTGATTATTTTTGGTGTGCGTAGCAATTCATGTTAGAGAGATAGATTCGTGTTTGTATTAAATACTAATTAATTTTAATTCCATTCGTTTAATTAATTGTGTAAATAATTTAACCTTAAGGCATATGTTTACATAAACGTAATTTTTTTTTATTTTAGGATTTGAACTCTAAATTTGAGATTTCTTTAAAATTTTATTTGAAAATCAAATTTAATATTACATATACATGATTTTTATTTATTCTTTAGTAAAATTTGTGAGTTTAAACAAGCTATTGGTTTTTATTTGAAGAAAAAAATTAATATTAAGTAACCACAGCAATACTACAAAAGGAGAAACTAGAAAGGCAGATTACGAGAGATTGAATAAACTGTTTTCTTAATTTGCTAACTAGATTGAATATGAAGTACAATCAAACTAACAGATGAGAAACCTCAAGTCGTAATTTGGTCGATCGATATATAGTTTATACTACTAGGAAAACCCCAAGTTCTAAATAAAAATTAATCATTGATTGCTTTTAATGCACATAAAGAAAGTCACCATCAATGGACTGCTAAGTCCTTTGTTTTAATGTGACAACTCCAAGTATTAATTCTTGCCCGAAAATAAAAAAAGTATCTCCACATGATCAAATAAAGGTGGTCTATTTATGCATGGTTGAAGTAGTTGAACTACGGATAAGCTTTTTTTTCCAATTAATTTAATTAGAAAGTAATTAGATATGTTTATCCATATATGCACGCCTATAGTTGAATCACAAATTTACGTAGCACCAAATAAACTAGAAAAACAGGCATGCAAGTGAGCACTGTTCTATTGACCTGTACTCCTATATATATCTATATGTGTGTGTGTGTGGGGCTTAATATAGATATGGCCAGGTTGTCTCTTTAAATAACTTGGCTTGGGTTTGGTGGAGAGGGTATGAATGTTGAGAAATATAGATAAGACCAAAGCAGTGAGCTACACGGACAGGTAGGCTAATATTGTTGCTTTAATTTGGAATTTAATTATGACGATAGAGCTCAGCTAATCGAATTAATACATTGGCCATGCATCAAATAATGAAGATACTGTTTTCTGATCTATGTGCAATTGATCAATGGGAGTCAAACGTGTATTTTAATTTGGGGGCAAAATAAAAGTTTAGACTACGTCTTACGGTCTTATATAATTATACCATCTTTCAATGCTAAATGAAAAAGAGAGTGTTTGTAGCATTATTACATATTGCATATGTGAGAAGATGGGTAAACATGGGTTATGGGTGGGTGATGTTGTTCCTCCATCTCTATCACTTACTCACTTTTAAGGTGATGGGTTGGTCAGTTAATTGATCTAATTGGGTTTGGTCGGCAGTGGAAAGACTTTGGAGCTTGAAGGATAATTAACCAGGATATATTACATTCTAAGTTAAACAAATTAATGATTTGTTGTCACTACAAAAGCTATAAAGCAAAGATTAAACCGCATTACCAACCCAGAAAGCTCACCAACCAACCACCCAACAACCCAAGAAAGCCAGCCTAAATATATAATATAAATATTGTAAATTAAAGTGGCATGATATAATATATATATATATATATGTACAGTGATACAGTGATACAGTGATACAGTGATACAGTGATACTGATATATAGTAGATGGAATTAATACCCTTAACAGATGATGTACATTTAGTTAATTTTCCTTTTAAAAATTAATTAATTTGTCAAAGACCTACTGCATGCATAGTGCATTTATACCCAACCCGTCAGTATATGGAATTAAGGGTGGGCATCGGTCCGGTTGGGTAGGTTTGGGATACAAACGGCAGGTCGCCCGAGACACTCGATTTGCGGTGGTGCCGGCCCCCCACCTACCATGTTATGTTCGATTTGCTGGGTTTGGGATGTTGTCGGCTGGCGGTTTATGCAGTTCGGTGGCAGTTTGGGCCCACAAAGATGTGAGATTGGTGGAGGAGAAGAAGAAGCTGGAGGAGAGAAAGAGACCAGAAGAGTGTTGGGATTGGTCCAGCCCATGAGGTTTAATTGAAGATCTAGAATCTTCTACTTGTTTCTAGTTAGTGCAAGAGGTTTAATTGAAGATCTAGAATCTTCTACTTCTTTCTAGTTAGTGCAAAAGGTTTAATTGAAGATCTAGAATCTTCTACTTCTTTCTAGTTAGTGCAAGTTGGCTAAAGTTCAAGAAGTTTGTAGAGAATTCTACAAGGCTTGGGTGGTGGACTTTTCTCCAAGTTTCTAGAAGGATCCAAGAGTTGGTGGACTTTTCTCCAAGTTGCTAGAAGGATCCATCCATGGCTATAAAAGGAGGATGAGGCTTGGCATTTAAGATCAAGCNTGATATAATATATATATATATATATATGTACAGTGATACAGTGATACTGATATATAGTAGATGGAATTAATACCCTTAACAGATGATGTACATTTAGTTAATTTTCCTTTTAAAAATTAATTAATTTGTCAAAGACCTACTGCATGCATAGTGCATTTATACCCAACCCGTCAGTATATGGAATTAAGGGTGGGCATCGGTCCGGTTGGGTAGGTTTGGGATACAAACGGCAGGTCGCCCGAGACACTCGATGTGCGGTGGTGCCGGCCCCCCACCTACCATGTTATGTTCGATTTGCTGGATTTGGGATGTTGTCGGCTGGCGGTTTATGCAGTTCGGTGGCAGTTTGGGCCCACAAAGCTGTGAGATTGGTGGAGGAGAAGAAGAAGCTGGAGGAGAGAAAGAGACCAGAAGAGAAGAGAAGCTGGTTGCAAGGAGTGAAGATGCAGGCTGGGGGTGGAGAAGATGGTGACTAAGAGGACTGAAGAGGGCAGGTCGGTTGCCGACGGTCGATGGAAGCGTCGGACCGAAACCGGCCCGTTATTAGTCAAGTTGAGCGGGTGGCGATGTGCGATGGTTTGTGGGGTTTGTGGCGGTCGGTGTTTTGGTTGATGGTCGGGCTGGTCGACTTGATGCCCATCCCTACGCATTACCAACAATTAGTGTTGATCACGAGCCACGTGGTATCTATGAATTGTGATGATCATTGATGATGTAGAACAATAAAACTGAAATCTGTTTTCATCGTTGGAAAAGATGGTTTTATATAGCTACCAAATTATGCAATATTAAGATTACAAATCTACAAGTCTAGAAGACCTTGTTTCTTGACTGCCCTGTTTTGAAGAACAACTGTACATGTGTGCAATAAATGGGTTATATTTCTGCAAATTATATTTTGTATTGGTTACTATAATCCATCTCTAAAGACAAATTAAAGTTTATTACAAGATAGTATTGCAATTTTGGAGAAATATATTATTGTATGACATCGTAACACTTATGGTATAATAATGTAGTGTTATTAATCTACTTAAATATCTTAAAATTGTAAACGTATTATAATTTAAATAAATTAGTAACGCTACGTTATCATGTCACGTGATGTTACAAGTGATATATAACAATTTTTCGCTATGTTGTGGAATCAAGATTTGGAAATTAACCTTTTTTTTTTTAAGTAAATGATTATAAAGTCCAGTTTTAGACTCCTATTTCCTTTAAGACCCACCTATTTAATCGAATATTCCAACCACTCCAGCTTATTTTCGTCCGGCCCACTTTTACTTTTTCATTACTTTTCCGTTTCTCACTCCGTCTCTCTCTTCATGTCTCTCCTACTATTTAATTGAATATTCCAGCCACTCCACCTTATTTTCGTCCGGCCCACTTTTAATTTTTCATCACTTTTCCGTCTCTCACTCCGTCTCTCTCTTCATGTCTCTCCTACTCCCCTCTCATTTCTCTCTCCTTACTCTGTGTTCACCACTAAGATTCTTGATGCCAACCAAGGCAGCCATTGGGTGAAAGTGCAAGAGCTCATAGCTCATGTTCACAAAAGCATGGTAAAGGTTAAGGCTATGAATATATATTTTGGGCTGCTTTCCAAATTTCGCTCGATTTGCTATCGCCTACCATCTTCTCTGTGGATATTTGGCAGATTCAAGTAGCGAAACAACAAGAGATTTCAAGGAGCTCGTGTGGGCTATAATGGAAGAGGCCGGGAAACCAAACTTGGGGGACTATTTTCCTGTGCTTAATTAAGAGGATTGACCCCTAAGGCATAAGGCGCCGCTTGATCAATCACTTCCGTAAAATGATGGACTTCTTTTGCTACTTCATTATTCAAATGTTGGAATCTAATAAAGCTAATGATTATATCACAACGAATGATGTATATGTTGGATTCTCTTTTAAACATCAGTGAGGACTTCACACATACTGATGAAGATCTGGGCAAGAATGTAATTTGAACACTTGTTTATGGTTAGTAACTACTAGTATTCTTTGTTTTTCTTGATGAACTTGTTTTATATAATAAGGGTCTCGTTTTATTTTGGGTTTTTCAGTTCATTATGTCAAGTAATTGTTATTGTCTAAAAGTAATAATAAGGTAATTATTACTGCATGACAGTAGCAATAAGATAATTGCTACAGTATGACAGTAACAATAAGGTGATTACTACTGAATGATAGTAACAATAAGGTGGTTGTTACTGTCCAATAGTAACAATTTTTTAGATATGAAAAAAAAAAAAAAATTTTATGCTATTTTTGATGTGTTTATTTACAAAAAAAAAAATGTAAGATTTGTATAAGTTACTTTATTTTTAAGTTTTTTGCAAAGTATGAATTGTTACTGTTAGACAGTAACAATTCTCAAAGGTACTGTAAGACTACAGTAACGCCGTTATTGTAATAACGGATTTTTTAAAAAGTGGGCCGCTACAGTAATTCACTGTAGCGCCTGGGCCGGATAAACAGTAAATTGACATCTTTCCATCTTCTACCATTGCTACCACTCAAAACCTGAGTGCTCTGATACCAGTTGTTATGATTGATAGCTTAATAACCCCACCAGACGTACACCTGCAATGAATACAAAGATGGAATGGCCCAGAAGCATTTACACAATCAACCAACACATGTTTATAGTGGTTCGGCTCAACTGCCTACATCCACTTTGCACTCCCACTTTCACTAATTCAATAGAAGAAATTACAAAGGGTATGGATCAGCTGATACCACATACATCTATGAATCTCTCTTTTACACCTCTCTCTCTCTGTTTCTTTGCTTTGGCTCTCTCTAACACACTCTCTCTGCTTGCTCTTCGTAATAGCAACCTCCTCTGCTTCACAGAAAGGGAATGCAACAGCCCTGTGTATATCTTCGCACAAAGAAAGACACCCAGCACCTGCCTTTTTTCTGATAAAACCTATCTTCTGTCTCAGCCTTTTCTTAGGCTTCTCTACCTACCCATCACACTTCTCAAGGCAGCAAAGCAGAAGAAAAAAAATATCTATATCAGAAAATAAAGAGGTGGCTTGTATTCTACGGTAAGAGAGTGGGTGGGCCCCTGCACAATATAAAATTGTTTTGGGCTCCACCAAACATAACAGTGGTAGTTGATTTCCTGTACGTAGTATCTTCCAGAGGAAGGTAGGTCTAGTACAGTGATGTTGTTCTCACAGGAAAGAGTGAACAGTGACTTACCGCAGTGCTTTGGATCGTGTTTTAGCCGGAAATGATAGCTTATATTCCGGATATTACCGTAGGAAGAAGCCGCAAAACATAATAACAAGAAAGCCCACGATTAAAACCCACACACAGGGCCTTCCAATTATTCCCATTAAAGGAGAGAGAGAGAGAGAGAGAGATTTGATACAAAATAACTTAGTTTAGACAATTGTATATATATATATATATATATATACACACACATGCAATAGATAAAGATTTTAAAGCAAATGATTATAAAGTCCAGTTTTAGACTCTTATTTAAGATAAAGATTTTATTGACTGATTACTCGACATGGGGCCAGTTCAGGGAACTTTGCAGTCTTGCACTATTTTTAATCGCCTGCTTAATGTCAAAATAAGATCTTATATATAATTATATATGATGTCAAACAGTCAATGGCAGGACATAGGTAATTAAATTAATAATGCCATTGCGATCAGCAGCTTGCCGAAATTGGACCATTTCATTAAAGGTGCTTCTTGAATCCAATGTAAGATACTATTGTGGGACCATAATTATATTTAGAATGGGTCCCATCACTCCTCTTTGAAATGGGTTCGGAGAAAATGAGAAAAAGCATAGGCCGGCCCTTGGAACTAAATGAAAGGGGCCATACAACTTAGAGAATGAGACCTATGATTATATGAATATAAGGGACTCATAGACTGATAAGGGATAAAGTTAAGGCTCAATTACATATTTGCACACCAATTATGACGCAAATTTCAAGTGGGTCTATAAGAGGCTAAAAATTTCAAGCGCGTCTACGAAGACTTAAAAATCTTGCAAATGGCCAACATGAACAATGGTGACATGAATTTTTTTAATGATTGTTTCCAGCCGCACTCCCTTTCTCTCTTGTTCGCTCTCTTTCCAGCCACTCTCTCTCGCGGTCGCCACTCTCTATCTCACCTCCATCTCACCTCCATCTCTCTGATTTTGATAAACCATACATCATTGCATTGTGTATGTCTATATTTTTATAAGAAGTGTTGTTGTAGTCCTGGAAGGTACAGGCCGACCAATAGCCTGGGGCATGGAGCAATCCACTCTATACTGCATCCCTCCCACAACTCCCCTGCTTCTATCTACAAAACCGTGACATAACTGTACATTTCCAATTGAGTAGTATTAATGCATGGAGCAGTGTCCACAACATACCGAGAAGAATTAACTGGATTCGGACATTTGAAGAAACATATATCGATTGCTAGTCAGAAAAGGTACCTTATGTTATGGATGTTGCAGCAGGAAGAAGGCGTACACTTACTTGGAAAGACTATAATCATCCTTAGCGTTACACTTAATTGGAAAGACTATAATACAAGAAAGGCTACCATTAAAATCCGCACAAACCGAATGACCTTCCATGTATTCCCATGGAGGGGGAAAGAGGAGGAGGAGGGAGGGGGGTGGGGGNGTGGGGGGGGAGGATGTGGTTGGTGGGCTGGGGGCTGGCTTTGACACATAGCTTAATTTTAGACAGTATACATATATTGCTTGCACGTACATGTATAAGTGGAAATTGAAAAATGATTGCTTGACAAGAGAACATCATTATCTATCTAATGTATAATTATTTATGAGTACGTGATAAGCTAATGCTTGGTCGTGAGAGTGTATACCTTCTGCGAATTTGTACTAGTCGCGTGCTTAAATACTGATTATTAAGGTTTCTAATCCGAAAGGAAAATCTTGTGATATTAAATTTGATGCCGTGATTCAATCTGTAAAAAACTGCTTTGACTTCCTTATCCGTATGGTCGACAAATCCCTATGAGTCAGTCAATAGCACTTTGAATAGTGCCATTTCAGGAGCCGAGTTTGACGAATTCAATACAAGACAAGCACCATTTCGTGAGACTTTTACCTCTAAAACATGATTGGTCGGTCGAAGAAGATAAGATATATTGGACAGACATCCTACCCAATAAGCAAGACTAGTTTCTCATGGGGATTATTACCTTAGAAATGCAGCAAAGGCTCATCTGTTCCTTTTGAATATTGTTAATGGCGTTCTTTGGCGCAACCCAAAGTGCGCGCACAGAATCTATGTGTGGGGATGATCAAGGCCTGGCTATCCATTTTCCATTCCGTCTAAGTATGAGGCAGAGGCAGCGGTTCATCATGAGCAGGGTCAGGGTGCAGTACTAGTAAAATTCTTTGTCAAGCGCATAGATTATAAGAGACAGGAAATCCAACTTCATGATCTAGTTAATTGTCTGCTGCTAAAGCCTTTAAAAATGCCCAACATGTCAAACACTCCCTTCTACTTCTTGGAAGCGAGAACCCATAACATAACGTTATTCCAGTGTCCTGATGAAAGAGATATATACGTTCAAGTCCCCTGCCTTAGTGCACTAGGCCATAAAACTTATGCCGTTTATTCTTCCATGACCATAGGAAGTTATCGCTCCCTACATTCTTGTACGAAGATTTATGATGTTTTATCAGTGCCGGGTCTATATTGGACCCGAGATAGCAATCTTCATTTGCAATGGTCTAAGCCAAACTGTACAGAATGTGAAGCAGAGGGCAACAAGTGTCGATTGAGAAACAGTGGCACCAAAAGTGAAATTCAATGTGTTCACTTGAAGAAACCAAGTAAGGGTCATATATATATACAATTTGTTTCACAAATCACATGATATGTTCTGCTAAAGTCTTATAGATTAATTACAAGTAAGCATATTTTTTCATGATGATATTACTTGAACACTTTCTGCTTGCTGCTTACTGTTTTCAGAACTGGATGAATTGGATAAACTGATAAAATTGAATATGGTAATGGATGTCATGTTAGTGCCATATTTCGTACGTTTGTAAAATTAAGATGGGTAACTGATCAAATTGTCTCTAGATCCTCTGCTGAGGTTTTCTTTCTTTGTTTTTGTTTAACTTTTTGTCATAGCCGTATTTTATAAATTCAACAGTGTACGAGTAGAAGATCAATTGATTTAATTTCCGGCAATAATGAATTACTTAATTTCACAAACATGCATGACAGTTTGATTAATTTTGTCGTTATCGTTTGCAGGTGCAACAAACAAATTAGTGGCTACATGTGAGTTGTCTAACTAGTCTTTTACTTTGTTTCAACTTTCAAGTCTATAAGTCATTGGGGACATTTACTCAACTGAAGGAGTGATTTTTTTGCAGGTGCAACTCTGGGTTCACTCATTCTGTCCGTACTAGTCATTGTAGTCTATCATTTCTATAGTTCTGACAGAAAGGAAAAGGAGAATCAATTAAAACTTGAAAGATTTCTAGAGGATTATAAAGCTCTCAAGCCAAGTAGATATTCTTATGCAGATCTTAAGAGTATTACAAATAACTTCAAGGACAAGCTGGGAGAAAGAGCCTACGGAACCGTTTTCAAAGGAAAGCTTTCATCTGAATTCTTTGTTGCTGTGAAACTCCTCAACAATTCTAAGGGAAATGGGGAAGAATTCATAAATGAAGTGGGAGCAATGAGTCATATCTACCATGTCAATGTGATTCGCATGGTTGGATTTTGTGGTGATGGATATAGACGAGCTCTTGTTTATGAGTTCTTACCCAATGGTTCATTGCAGGATTTCATTTCATCAGCAGATAATGAGAATTGTTTCCTTGGTTGGGATAAGTTGCAAGACATTGCTCTAGGCATAGCAAAAGGAATTGAATATCTCCACCAAGGATGCAATCAACGAATCCTACATTTCGATATCAAACCTCATAATGTTTTGCTAGACCAGAATTTCATTCCAAAAATATCTGATTTTGGTTTGGCCAAGTTATGTTCCAAGGATCAAAGTGTAGTGTCAATGACTACAGCTAGGGGGACCATGGGCTACATTGCACCTGAAGTGTTCTCTAGAAACTTTGGAAATGTGTCATATAAGTCTGATGTCTATAGTTTTGGAATGCTGTTGCTTGAAATGGTAGGAGGGAGGAAGAATATTGGTCCAACCACAGAGGCCACCAATGAAGTTTACTACCCAGAATGGATCTATAGTCTCCTAGAAGAAAGAGAAGACGTACGGATCCATATTGGAGGTGATGAAGGAGATGGTAAGATTCAGAAGAAAATTGCGACTATAGGGCTTTGGTGCATCCAATGGAATCCGGTGGATCGTCCTTCAATGAAAGTGGTTGTTCAGATGTTGGAAGCAGGGGAAAACTTAACCATGCCTCCCAATCCTTTTGCATCTGCGGGTACTGCACAGACAAATGCTAGTGTCCCTGCAAGACGCTTGAATTTCGAGTTGGAAGCAATTGCTGAAGTAGAATAATTAATATGTACAAAATTGTATTGGAAAATATTATTCATACCCAACAATTTTCTTAGAGCTGCAGAAGTTTCAACTGTTTTTGGATATGCCCAAAAGAATTACCCTTCTATGCTCGCTGGCAGGTGATGAGCCACGTACTAAAAGCTAATAGGACAAAACAAATCAGGTGAAGAGATAGAATCCACACATTTATTCGTGAAGGACTGCTCTTTCGACATCTCGCAAGTCACCAACCTCCAACTTCTCTCTCTATTCTCATGAATGCAAATCGATGCTCATTCATTGATAACCCTCAGTCAATGAGATATATTAGGTATTATTACCACTTCAGTAACGGAATGCATGTAACAATATTCCCTTACCTCATACCAACAAGATCTGCATTCAATGACTTGTGGAGTCACACATTCAATATAAAAGTTTTTCAGGTTGTTCAGGACCCATCATACCAAGTAAACTAATTTACATAAATATTCAAATGGGTTGAATCCTGATCATCACCTAGCTGACAGAGTACATGTTAACTCCACTTTAGAACATGTTGGATTCAAATTATCTTCAACGTCAAGGACATGAATCAGTTGTGGGCAGAAATAAGGCTTAGGAGGCATTGGTATGCTTTCAACATCTCCTTCAAGCATCTCGATGACTCTGTTCATTGAAGGACGATCACTTGGCTTCAACTGAATACACCATAAAGCAGTTATAACCATCTTTTTCACTATTTTTCTTTCCTCCTCTATAACGTCACTTATCTCCAAATCCTTTCCCTCTTTGTATTGATCGGACACCCAGGAAGGGAAGTATATTTGGCTTGAATGCTATACCAGTTCACTTGAATTCTTTCTTTTGCTTGCCATTTCCATCAACAACATTCCAAAGCTATAGACATCAGCTTTGTATGAGACACCACCAATATTTGTATAGAACTACTCAGGAGCCATATATCCCATTGTTCCCCTTGCTGCCGTCAAAGAGACAATGCTATTATCGGTTGGATATAGTTTTGCAAGTCCAAAGTCAGAAATCTTTGGGATGAAATTCTCATCAAGAAGAATGTTATGAGGCTTGATATCGAAATGCAGAATTTGCATGTCACAACCTTCATGTAGATAATCAATTCCTTGAGCCACTCCAAGAGAAATCTCATACATTTTCTTGCAACTTAAGGGGGTACTTCCTTCTTTTGTGTAGATGTATTTATCAAGAGATCCATTAGGCATGAAGTCATATACTAGAGCACGCTTTGATCCTTCGACACAATAACCAATGAGTTGCACCACATTAACATGGTTAATTCTCCCGATTGTAGCTACCTCACTCATGAAGTCTTGTCCATTAGCTTTGGGCTTGCTCAACATCTTAATTGCTCCATAACGGCCACTGCGTAATTTTCCTTTAAATACAGAGCCATACCCGCCTTCACCCAATTTCTCCTTAAATCTATTAGCCATCTTCTTGATGTCTGAATAACTGTACCTTATAGGCATGAATTTGTTATCACGATGAAGAAAGGCTTCAATGGTGCTATATGCTGACAAATGTCTTCTTCGCCATTTATAAATCAAAAGCGCCAACACAAATGGAGCGCCAAGTATAAATTTTATTAGAACAATGTGTCCTGTTTAAGAACATCAGAAAAAGAATTATGGGTATAAAAAATGGATTTGTTGCTCATATATTCTTTCGACATTTTGCTTGTTCAATTTATGCTTTGAATCAAATCGCATGATATAGTGGGTATCATTTTTTATTTTTCCCGGTACATAATGGGCTGCTATCTACTAGTGTGCGTCATTATATTTCTCTTGTTAGCTATTGGTTTATTATGAAATATATGTATATATCATTTTACGAAAAAAGAAAAAAACATGAATTTGGTGATAAGTGAAACACTATCCAGAAAAGCTCTTACCTATGAGAATGAGTATTGCCCATCGTTGATCTGCCAGAAATATAACACAAGTGAAGAAATTTAGTGGCCACAAAGAAAAACAAAAGTTCAAAACAATTGAATGCTATAACTATGAATTTGAAAAGTAAATAAAGTCGAAGGCTTTGATTATATGCAAGAAATAGATCGAAGCTCTTACCAATATTAAGGAGGAGTGGTCCATAATCTGCAAGAAATACCACAAAAGTGAAAAAAAAAATCAACGACTTGACTAACCATAACTTTGTATAGCCCGGATTGGCCTAATTAACCACAACTTTTTATTTATATAAATTTGATAACCCAACTAGTTTTAGTCCACTCAAGCTCCCTCTGTAACCCATTAATTCCTGAGGCCTAACGCTCAACTCTCAACCCTTCAGCACTCAAAAAATAAAGATACTTTCTGAAACAGATTTCTTACCAATATATATACGACGTGGAGGATTAAGAAAACCTACAGTAACCAAAAATAAGAAACAACATTGGCCCACCTAATCCTTAGAATTTGAAATCAAACTTCGTTTGCCAACCACACTATATATATAATACAACAATATTTTGTGCAGAAATCTGTTCTTTTAAAGAACAGATGCCTATATTTTATGGTTTAGACCCCGATCATTCAGTAGTACTCTTTGGAAGATTTGGATGAAGAGGATATATATATGGAGAGACAAGGAATAGAGATAGATGCTTACTGCGAATTGATTTCCATACAATGCGAAACGAACCTATAGTGTGATAAAGAGGAAAAAAAAATCATTAAAACACTGAAATCAAGTTCTCATACATTTGTTAAGCAAAGAAAAAAGATCGAGAAGAAAAATAAGATTTAATAATATTTCTTATAAAGTCACAAATGACTTTTGGCACTATGATTTGCTATGGATGAGCATCGTTTGCCTAACTAGATGGTATACCTGGCTATCAATCCTAACAATCCAAGAGAATTGAAATGGTTAGGACATACCACGTTTGCACATTGTTAAGAGAAATTCTATATGGAAAATGTCAGTCTTATTAGTGACTTATAAGGGTTTGACCGCTATATTTATCTCTCATTATCAATTGGTTTTGGAATGGATACCTTATCCATTTGATGTGTCCAACGGCAACATGCTTTCACGTCACCCAATAAAAATTGTTTACATGTTAAGCTTGAATGATGCCACAAGTGTGGTGGTATGTTGAGAAAAATCCTACATTGAAAATGTGAGGGTCTTGCTAGTGGCTTATAAAGATTTGGACTATTGCATACTCTTATTGTCAATTGATTTTGAGATTAATGTCCAAATTTCTTCACACAGTTCATCCTATTGATTCTAATAGTGAATAACTAGATATGTTTTCTTAAGGAAATTCCTCAGTCTTGCATGTTGGTACTTGAATTATCTCTCCTATGTCAATTCAGTATTTGAACTCTAATTGCTCAAATTTAATGGTTTCTTAACTAGCTATAAGTATCAGACAAATAATTTTGTAATCTAAAAGGACACTCTTTTTCCTTTACCTTTTAGGAAAAAGAAAAAAACCACTGGTCTATATCGGTGCTTCAAGTGATTGATCAACAATTATACACCCAACTCAATTACAACTACAACTGCAATTATCTGCTAGATAGGTAACATAACTGTCATGTGCTCATGTGCCTCGTATTAGGGGCAATTTTGTTTTTGTCCTTCCAACCCAACCTCCTGTTATACTAACTTACTATATATCCCGATTTTGAGAGAGAATGAGACAAAAAAAAAAAAAATTTATTTGGCTAATTCGGACCGGCATTATGAGCAAAGTTATAAACATAGATTTATTTATTAGAATTTTTTCTTTTCTCACATTTGGGGCAACTCATTGTTGTGTATGGCCTAATTTCAAAATTTTTGGTTCAAGTTCAAACTTCCTAATTAAATTTGTCCTATAATTCAAAAATGGGAAATTGAAAAAACTAAAGAAAAAATAATCCAGATCCTAAGTCTGGGAAGTGGGTCATAATTGGAGTCTAGGAAATTGAAAAAGAGAGAAATTAGAGAATTGACGCACCTGTGATGGTGAGAGGATAACAATTATTATTGATAGAGAAATCACAAGAAGGCAGCGGGTCTAAGGAATATTGAAGCTCAAAGCCACACACCAATGCGTTGTGAATGTCTATGTATTTATAAGAAGCGTTGTTGTAAACCTGGCCTTGCAAATCTTGAAAGGATGTCAAATCCATCCCTTCTACACTTCAACCCTCCCCCAAATCCCGTGCTTCAACATCGCTAACCATGACATAACCATAAGTAGTTTCTGGATGACTGTTATTCCATGGAGCTCTATTCACATACAGAAAAGAATTCAATCGATTCGGACACTTGAAGAAGCTTAAAACTGTTGAAAGCGGTCCCCTACTAGACCACAATCTGCTATCACCGTATCTACTGTAGGGATAAGATGAGTCTGAAAAGTGACGAGGAATGTAGTAGCAATTGTTGTCGTCGAGTCCCGAATCTACGACTCGGAGTGTAAGGTTGTTGTAGTTGATTGCCTGCACGTAGTATTTTCCAGAGAAAGAAAGGTCTAGTACAGTGATGTTGTTCTCACAGGAGAGAGTAAACTGCGACTTGCTGCTGTGCTTTGGATCGTTTATTAGCCGGAAAGGGCAGCTTATGTTCTGGATATGACCGCAGGAAGAAGGTGCACATATGGGATCATCCGCAGCGTTGCAACTTTCTTTGGAAAATATAATAACAATAAAAACCCACACACACGGCCTTCCAATTATTCCCATTGAGAAAGAGAGAGAGTGAGAGAGAGATTTGACCACAAAATAAGTTAATTTAGACAATTTTATATGTGTGTATAAAGATCTTAATTATATTGGTTGATTACTCAACAAGGGGCAGGTTCGGTGAACTTGCACCAATCGTGTGCTTATTAATGTCAAGTTAAATAATATCTTATATATATCATGTCAAAAAGTTGGTACGTCGCTATCAGTAGTCTGAGTTTGACCATTTCATTAATGCATGTGCTTGCAGAATTCAAAGCAAGACACTATCAAAGCACATGCAATTTCATGAAACTTTCCTTTCCAACTTGTTCGGTCATCGAAAATCCATGGTAGGCTACATATATATTCAACCCACCCACTATCAAAACAATTAGTTGCTTAGAAGATATAAATCATGGGCATTATTGCCTTAGAAATGCATCACATACTCATCGAGTTTTTCTTTTTTTTTTGGCATATTGTTAATGGCCTTCTTTGGAGCAACCCAAAATGCTAGCACACAATCCATGTGTGGGGATGTTCATGGCCCTGGCTATCCATTTCCTCTTCTGTCGAAGCGAACATGAAGCAGGCACTTTTCATTAGGAGGGTGTAGTATTTTGATTCTTGAAATCAAACCATATGCGTATCTCAAGTGTTTAAAGTTCAATTGTCATAAAATTGCCTGCTTAGATTTTAATTGCTTAGTATCTGGTAGATTCATATTCAATCATGACCATCCCTCGATGAGATATTGGTTGCATCCACACTTGCTTCGGACAATATCTTAGTCTGGCCGGAATCCTTTATGCCAACCTTATACAGGAAATTTGTCCGAACATGATTCTATACTGAAATCTTTTACGCGTGAAAAACTTCTTATATAAGATTTGACATCAATGATTCTCATGTAGAATTTCTTCTGGACTAGATGTGGAATGGAGGATCCTTGTTGGGTATTAATAGGACTCTAACAATCAAGTTCATGTAACATCCTTGTGCCTCTAGCTAATAATTAACTGAGGGTGACTCACAACTCTAGGATTATTCTATGGGCTTAATAAGAGAATTATTAAATATCCATACTAGAAATACTCCATACAGCTTAATGTGGACTAGTAAAAAATTATGCCTAATAAGAGTGTACGCAAAATTCCACCTCCTAAAAATAGAGGCCTGCCTTAAGGCCTAAAAATCAAGAAATCAGGCTTGGATCTTCGAGGCATCCTCCCTAGGGGGATTACTCCCAAGAAGCATCCTCCATTGGAGTGCCGGCCCATTAAATATTCCATATCAGACAAGTATGGATGTGTAATAGGAATAAAGTGACCATATTTCTAAAGACTACGTCCAACAAGATGGAATTCTTGCCCTTATATAACTACGGGAAATCCTTCAATATACTCCATTGCAATATCTTTTGGAACAACTTTTGTAATGGGTAAAGGTTGAAGAAGGCTTGGAGGGTGAATATATTCGTAGAAATGATGTTCATTAGTGCTTGAAATGTAGAGGAGGGTTAGAAAGGGCAAATGGCTTTACCAACAATTCGTGAATGATAGTTTTCATAAGAAGTAAAACAGAGAGGAATTTGGTGAATGATAATGTTCTGAACGCTATCTTGTAAATTTCCTATTCCAATATCAGAATATGGTGATAACCAAACATAAAGTCCAATGAAAAAACAAGGCAGCTCCATGGAGTTCATCCACTCATTCATGAATGATAGTGTTCATAAGAAGTAGAACAGAGAGGAAGTGACTAAGGAATTTAGAGTAGATTCATATTCATTCGTAAGTTATAACCCTCACTAAATGAGATATATAAATCTACCAATGAAATGCAAGTAATATTTTGGAGTTCCGAACAATGAGAATAACATAATGAGAGTAACTCACTACTTTACTCTAAGATAGAGTCTAGGATTATTCAACAAGGGAAGAAATTTACATATTCGATAAGTCAATATTAAAAAAAGTAAAATATTGTATGTTTCAAAATATTTATATCATCAAGGGGTCGATGCTCGTCATAAAAAGATAAGGCTACCTTTCGTGACCCATCGTAACAAGTAACATTTATATTCAAACCGTTTGATTCATGATCATCACCTAGCTAGCTGACAAAGTACATGTTAGCTCCACATTAGAACATGCTGGATTCAAATTATCTTGAGCATCACAGATAGGAATTTCTTGTGGGCACAAATAAGGCTTGGGAGGCATTTCTAGGCTTTCAACATCTCCTTCAAGCATCTCTATGACTTTGTTCATTGAAGGACGATCAGTTGGCTTCAACTGAATACACCATAAAGCAGTTATAATCATCTTTTTCACTATTTTTCTTTCCTCCTCTGTAACATCACTTATCTCCAAATCATTTCCTTCATTGTATTGATCGTACACCCACGAGGGGAAGTAGATTTGGCTTGAATGCTCTACCAATGCATTTAAATTCTTTCTTTTGCTTGCCATTTCCATCAACAACATTCCAAAACTATACACATCAGCTTTGTATGAGACACCACCAATATTTTTATAGAACAACTCAGGAGCCATATATCCCATTGTTCCCCTTGCTGCCGTCAAATAAACAATGCTATTATCGGTTGGATATAGTTTTGCAAGCCCAAAGTCAGAAATCTTTGGGATAAAATTCTCATCAAGAAGAATGTTATGAGGCTTGATATCGAAATGCAGAATTTGCATGTCACAACCATAATGTAGATACTCTATCCCCTGAGCCACACCAAGAGAAATCTCATACATTTGCTTGCAACTTAAGGAGGTACTTTCTTCTTTGGTGTAGATGTATCTATCAAGAGACCCATTAGGCATGAAGTCATATACTAGAGCACGCTTTGATCCCTCGACACAGTAGCCAATGAGTTGCACAACATTAAAATGGTGAATTCTCCCAATTGTAGCTACCTCACTGATGAAGT
>QANT01005172.1:5982-47339 GCA_003254885.1 Purshia tridentata
AAAAAAAAAAAAAAAGGAGAAGAAATGTCCGAGACGCATATCCGTAAATGGCTTAAAGACCCGCCCAAAACGGCGATAACTGAATAGCACAAACGCGGTGAAGCTCAAACTTTGAAGTTGGTTTGGGATTTGGCAAACGTTGCGTTTGGAATTAAGCAAAGTGAAAACCAAACTCAAAAAACTTATAAGAAAAAACGAAGCAGAAATGGGAGAGGTGAAGAACATCTGGAACGCCATGGAAGTAGCTGAGGAAGGTTTAGATTGCTCCACCTCTCAGATCCATTCTTCTTCTCTATCTGTCGACCCTTCGCTCCCTCTACCTCAAATCACGCCTTTCATAATGTTCGTTTTCTTGAGCTCATTTTCTGTTGGCTTCTTTCTTTTTTCTTATCCGATTTCAATTCTGTTTGGGAGATGAGAAATTGTGGGAAACGAGATTGGAGCTTGAATTTGAGATTTTCGTTTTACATTAACATGGAAAACAGGATTCCAATCTGTCGTTTTCTTTATTGTTTTTATGTTTTATTGGCAATGAAACGAGCTCGGATTTGTTTACAATTCATTTCTTATTTGTTTTATACTTCTCGGTCATGTAATTTGGTTCGCAGAGAGCTTTCCAAGGATTTGTTTAAGGAATGGTCAAATTTGGACGATTCCCACTTCTCCGTCGAGACAGTTTCTGGTGGCATCACAAACCTCTGTGAGTGTTTCTTTTTTCTTTTTGTTTATTGTAATTGGTTTTTACAAGCTAAAAGGAATCATGGGTTGGCAACAAAATTTTGATTTCCTTATTATTCATTTAATTTTTGTGAGTATTCTAACTGTAGCCTAAAACTGAGGTAGTGTTCATTAATACATATAGTGCTGAAGGTGACTGTGAAAGAAGAGAATGGAAATAATGTTTCGGTAACTGTCCGGTTGTATGGACCAAACACCGACTATGTTATCAACCGTGAACGCGAATTTCAGGTAATTTATCATTTCCTTTTCTTTTCAAGTTTTTCTTATTTTCTCATCATAGGCAAATTTGATTTGTATACTTCTTTGTGTACTTGGATTATTCCCCCTTAGCATTTTTTCTTGAACTTACTTATCAAAAAAATGGTGTGTTTCTTTTGATGTTTATATGGTATGTCTTTCCAACTATACTGATTGTTCATCTTAACCTAGTTTGCCTTTTCTTTTACTCGTCTGCATCACTTTGTAATTTCTCACTGCGTATTGCGTTCAGGCGATCAAATACCTCTCAGCTGCAGGATTTGGTGCAAATTTGCTTGCAGTTTTTGGGAATGGGATGGTTCAATCATTTATCTATGCCCGGACACTAGTCCCATCAGGTAACTGATGATAATATGCTTTTTTTTTTGATAGATATAGTGTTTTATTAAAGAAGCACCAAGGGGGCGCTAACTTGTACACAAGATTATAGGTAGGTTGGAAAATGAAAAGAAGCCAGAAAATCAAATAAACAATAGAAAGATTTTTCAGTTTTATATGACCATTGAAAAAACAGATGGACTAGTTGACCGCTTAACTCCGGCACTGAAATTTCTACCCTTCAAAAGTTCTTTTTGTCACATTTTTTGGTAATTTCTTGGTGAACTCTATATTAATAAAATTCTTATTTCCCAAATAAATGTTCTTTAATGCATTTGCATCAATTGAACGTGGTGTACAAACTTAGAGACAGAAGGTCATTTTCAATGAAAGAAATCATATGCATTTTCAGGGTTCTTGGTGAACTGAATCCGCGTATTGACATGATTTTAACTTCTTCCCATCTCGGCAGACATGAGAAAGCCAAAGCTGGCTGCCGAAATTGCCAAGCAGCTACGCAGATTTCATCAAGTGGAAATTCCAGGTTGTAAGGAACCGCAACTGTGGAATGACATGATCAAGTTCTTTGAGAAAGGTTTTTCTTAATTGATCAGCTTGTACTTTATGTTCTACATCTCTTGTTAGCTAGATTGATGTTAAGTGAATGGAAGTGGTCTGATTTTCATTGACAAGTTGACAATTCCATATTATTTTTTAAAATCAGTTCATATATGTAATTGAGTTGCCTCCTCGTTGCAGCCTCTGCTCTTGAATTTGACGACAGTGAGAAGCAGAAAATGTATAAGACTATTTCATTCAGTGAAGTTTACAATGAAATTGTTAAGCTGAAGGTAGCCTCCACTATCATTGTTTACTTGTTTTCCCTTGTTGCTAGCTATCCTTTTAACCAGCTTCGGAAGTATCTTAATGATGATCTATCTAGAAATTGGTGTGACAATGATCTGTTGAAGGCAAATCAAACGTGTATTAACAATGATATTGTGATGAAAGATAAAGGAATTTGTCTATATATGTAGTAGAAAGTTTGCTGGTTTTCAGTTGTCCTCTGCTAATTTTGTGTTGAGTATGTTGTGTGGTAATGAACTTTATTCATATTTACATAGACGTCTCTCATGATAATGGAACAGGAATTGACTGGCCTTTTTAATGCTCCAGTGGTGTTTGCTCACAATGACTTGCTTTCTGGAAATATAATGGTTAATGAGGAAGAAGGTATTCCACTATGTAAACTTCTATTCATCCTCGTATTGTTGATTACATTACCTTATATTTTATGTTAAAGAGTCTTCCAAATCCAACCCTTCTGACATGCTTCCAACTGCTATTGCTTTTGGATGTTCAAGGTGATTCCCCAAAATAGAATGATATGTGTGAGATGTTGGTTTTGACTCTTACTTACATTGGTTTTCTGATGAGTATGCAGAAAAACTCTACTTCATTGATTTTGAGTATGGATCATACAATTATAGAGGCTTTGACATTGGGAATCATTTCAATGAATATGCAGGCTATGAATGTGACTTCAGCTTGTATGTTTTCAATTTTTTTTTTCTATTTCCCTTCCTTTTCTTTTATTTTATACTATGGCAGTCGCATGGGATTACCTTTGACTGTTGAACATGGTCAAAATTCAGATACCCAAATAAGGATGAACAATACCATTTCTTGAGGCATTATTTACAACCTGACAATCCATATGAGGTATGTGTAAAGGTTGGCAGAGTCATTGCATGACAGCTTGAAAGATTTAGTATTATGCATGCATAAATGGGTTTCAAATTTAAAAATTTAGTTCTAACTGAAAGCCATTCCCCGTCATGACATTCTTTTGATTGTTAGAATAAGAATCAGGTACATCTTTAGCTGACATCTGACATGTAGGTTATCTGTGAAAATCAATGAGATAGTTGGTGGTTGTTTGTCAAAGTACTTTTTTCTCAAATCCATGTTGATGGTATTAGTGATGAAAGTCTCATATAATACCAGTATACACCGACCTCTGTAACCTGTATATAGATATTTATTCAAGTTTGTAAAACTTTAAAATTATAGGGTTTTTCTTTTATATATATTTCATATTTTCTGTATCAACAGGTACCTGACAAAGATCTTGAAGCTCTCTATGTTGAGGCAAATACATACATGTTAGCTTCACACTTGTATTGGGCCTTATGGGGAGCAATCCAGGTATCCCGGTTTCTCTAGTTCTTCTCTCTGGAACCATCCAATTTATTGTTAAATCTATTTCGTTCAATCATGTGTAGGCAAAGATTTCTCCGATCAATTTTGATTATCTTGGTTATTTCTTCCTGCGATACAATGAATACAAAAAGCAGAAGGAAGGGTGCTACTCGTTGGCAAGATCATACCTTGCACAACCCCAGACAGGGTAAAACATGTATGCTTTAAAGCATAAGCAGGGCGTCTGTATGTTTCAAATTTGTAGGGAGACCAATTTTTCTTTTTTCTTTTTTCCCCCACAAGTTAGGTAATCTTGTAAAATATTCTTTTGTAGCCATTTATCACATGAAAATGAAAAGGAAAACGAACATGAGCAAATAATAGATACTTGGCATTTAGGGGCTCCCCGAAACATTGTAATTCAAGAAGTTTGTATTTCATCTGTGTAATATTTTTGTTTGACATTCATATACAATAGTCTTGTGTAATGCTTGCTTAAATTTGTTGAATTATAACTCTGACCATTCTCACAGAGAGAGAGAGAGGTGTGCCAGATTTCTCAAAACGGGTATTTAGTATCGCGAATTCATAATACTTTTGTGCCTGCACAGCCAACCAGATGCAAATAAAATATATAACAGAAAAGACTCTTAATAAAGGCAAAACAATTTTGCACATGGAAACTAACATCTGTGTATCATCATATAGATATTTGTAAAAAAAGGAGTCAACCAAAACAAACATTCTGACCACCTTTCACATTTCATGGTACTAGAGAACCTATACCAGTGGACTTTGGAATCCCTGTCATCCCACATGGAGAAAATTTGGCTTTCTACGTTACATATATAGTCCATCAAATTCGCGAAATTTCCCAAAACATATAAGCCAAAGATACACCTTTGATTTTGATACAATTTACATTTTCTAAGCTTGAAGAACCTGGCAGTGAACTATGTGACTTTTCAGGCGGTTCCTGCCAGCAAGGCTTGACCACAGATTTGTGACCAAAGTTCTGAACTGCCCTTTACCTGCTATAGTTTCCCACAGATGTTCAGCACTTGATCCACTACCATCACTGGATTTTGAAACATCAACCAGTGAAATGCTCATGTTGTTCCGGATGATGCAAAGTTTACCATTAAGGGCAACGAGGGAGGCTGCCTCCAAAGCCCTAGAGTTACCCAAATGCGTCTTACTGTCGATATGCCTGCTCCAAGAATCAGTAGCTTCATCATAAACTCTGAGTTTGCAGCCATCCTTGCACTCCAAAGCATAGAGATGCCCATTTAAAGAAGCACTTGGATTCCTCCAGCCTGAAACCATTCCGTTGTACACGGAGTACCAGCTGTCATTTTCTGGTTGGTAGACCTCACTCAGAACTTGTCGATGTGACCCTAGCCCCTTCAAGAACCATTTTCCTTCATATACAACCCCAATGAAGGGCACCATTGCAGTGCTCATATCTGAAATGAAGGACCATCTATTCTTGTTGGGATCATAGACTTCAGCTGATCTCAAGGACCGATGCACCCCCTCATTCTCCCCACCAGCAACATACAGGCAGTTATTTATAACACATGAGCCAAAAAAATGCCGCCGCCGAAGCATATCTGGGGCACGATGCCATTTATTGGTCCTGGCACTATAAAAAATGACTCGTCTCATTGATCCCTTTAGCGGGTCTTTTCCTCCAAACAAATAGAGATGACAGCCACTGAGTACAGCACAACCAAACCCAAGGGCTTCAGAATATTCCTTCGGGACAGGAGGAAGGGTTTGCCAGAGCTGGTATGTGGGATCAAAGGCATGCCAAGAGATTTTCCCATCTCGATCTCTCTTAATTAAATATATCCATTCTTCTGCAATGCCAAGGCTTTTACGGAGGGAGTAAAAGAAGTTACCAGCTAAAAGACGGTACCATCTTTTGCAAACAAGGCGGAGCTTACGATGTTCAACTCTTGGGACCCGGATTAGGCAAGCAATAGCAAGATCATCAGGGAGTCCAGGAAGCAGAGGCGATTGGTTACGGCTACTGTCACCACGTGCAGGCTTACTCCTAGTTGGATGGATGGATGGTTTAATGTCAGGTTGAAGACAGAGCTTTGCCCCAGGGACGTACTTTTTCGCTCCAGCAACACTTTTAAGGCCAGCATCCACTCTACATAAACATGCCGTTGTATCAACCTGCAAGGAAAAATAACAGTTAAAAGAAAACTTATCTGGCTAGTTTCCTCTGGAAATACAGCAAGTCAACATGATGCATTATGTAAGCACAGCCACAGTTGCCCCGGTCTTGTGGTAAGTCATTACCAGCAGGGAACAGGTGACATGGATAATTTTCTATCATTAATTACAATTTGCAGAGACAATTAGCACATTGGAATATTCAAATACTCTTCCTTAAGCAAAAATAACTATTTATCATTTTTAGTCTAATATCATGAATGGTGAAAAATTACGCAATAAAACAAGCTTTAAGCCAATTTAAAAGGGATACGAAACTCATGCAACAGCCTTGTGTCCAGATTTAAAAAAGTTACCAAACAGAATGTTACAACAGTCAAGAAAATCAAGCCTAAAACTGAGAAGTACATATTCCCTGCTTATCCCATCTGTTGAAGAAAAGGGAAGAAATCGAGAAATGCATATTTTGAATTTAGCAAGAAGCCAAAATTTACATTTACTTGTACAGGTTCCAAAAAGTATGAAGATTGCCCTTGTTGCAATCTTGGGTTCCAAATACGCCCCATTTGGTGTTCTCTTACCTCTTACACACCAGGCATGCCACGCAAGATGTTTGCATGACTAAAGAAATTCAGAATGCAATTGGACATTAGAACCAATTCGGCATGCTTTTTCTTTCTCAAAGACACCATTTGAACTCACGACAGTAGAACTCTATATACGATGTCCATGCCAATAAAAATTTCCATCAACATTTCACAAGACAAACAACATTCTCCCTGGACTCCAGGAGAGCTGTCATTGGGGAACTTTATCCACCATCAATTGACTTTATAGAGAACTTAGCCATAGATGCTTAGAGGTAAAAACTGCATTTTTCAATCCAAAAGAAATAATTGTCGCTAAGTATCTGTCATCAATCTTTCCTCTTCTTGAGAAAATAAGTAAAAATTGAATTCGTGAAACATGTATAACACACACAAGACTGCGAACCAAACAATTCGAGAAAGTTGAGTAAAAAAAAAAAAATGATACCAGGATGACATCATATTTCCATTACCTAAAATTGATATGATACGAAGCAAAACATGAAAATGGCATAATAATTTGACAAAAAAATTTACCAATGGAGGTTGTATCATCCTGTCGGACCTGTCCATCTTTTCTTCCTTTATTTAGGGACTTGCCAAGATCAGATTTACCACACAAAAAATCCCCCTCAAAAATCAAAATACATATCTTTCAATCATAACGACCAACTTTGAACATAAAGGGCTCAACTACTCTACTCATCATAGACCAACTATCGTTATCGGTACCTAACCAAAGTTCAACTTCAAAATATTACTCAAATCTGGAAGTTCTCTCTACAAAGAATCTTCGATTGATTCTCTTAACAAATGATATCAAGATGTCCCAAATCCACCTCCTTAGTTAAAAAGCCATCTAGAAAGAACTCATAGTTGACCCAAAACCAGCTTAAGAATCACAAGCTGAAACCATTGCAGACACAGAAGTCAGAATCCAAGAACCAGAGTCAACCCCAGTTGGAAACAGCAACACAAACCCAACATCTTTCACCTCATTATCTCCAAAACCCATCAAGAATCAAAAACCCACATTGAAAAGCCTTAGAAAATCACACGCCAAGGCATCCATAGAGAATAATCAGATACTTAATAATCTTATCTTTTCGAGCAAAAAGAGGAAAAGAAAGAAAACCCAAAACCACCAAAATGCGAGACAGCACAAGACTAGGAGGGAGCAAAGAGAGCACTGAAGGAAGAGATGGATACCCTTTTCACCATTAATCTTCAGTGGAGTTTAGGGCCCATTTTGCACCTCAACGGCACAACCTACCAAGCACAAGAGTGTGTTCAAGAAGAGAGATAGAGGGAAGAAAAAGCAAACCTAAACCATTAAAATGGTCATAGAAAGAGAGAGGGTTCGAATGGTGACACTTGGGTGGTTGTTTCGTGAAAGAAATTGAAGGAAGAATTCACAACCAAGGAGGTAAAGATTGGAAGCTAGCTATTGTCTGAGACTTGAAGAAAGAGAGAGATGAAATGTGAGGGTCGAAAGGGTCAATATATTGAGGTTTAATTTTTAAAGTGTTTTTTATTTAGTTGCACTGTGTAATCCCAAGAATATAGACAAAGATTCAAAAATAAAATATGATGGGCCCACAGTTTCACAACCCCACCAAATTCCAAATGCCAAATGCCAAATGTTGTATTAACTAAACAAGATTTTCTAGTATGTGTTGTGTTGAAAGGGTACTTGGGACCCACCACACCATACTATCATTTACCTACTCCACAAAGGGTATTTTGGTCATTAATCCTTATAAAAAGCTAGAGTCCTTCCGTAATAATATTAGTCATTGCTTGCTGATGATCATAATGGGCCATGGATGGTAGATCTTCTTATAACCATTAACCACCTTATTAAAGTTGTGATTGGATTATGATAACCAACTTATTCAATTTAGTATACATATTTTATTACGTTTATTTTGGGTGAATGATGAATTGTGTACAAATTCTTGTCATTTTCTTTTAGGGTGTAAGAAAATTGGGTTTTGAAGTCAATTGTACTTGAGGGATCTAAGCCTTTAATTGTCCTGTGAGAAAATTCTGAGAACTTCTTCATTTTCTTTTTTGACAGTGAAAATTACGATTTAAATTTTATATGACGAAGACTTTATAATATTGACTCTGGTGATAAAATAGAAAAAGAGTAGCACACATGTCTCTGTGATGGAAAATCAAAATTTCAAAATCAGTCTTTCAAACATTTCTAGAAGGGATGTGAGCCTAAAAGTCATCCTACCCAATGGTCTTAAGTTCCTAACCATTTGTCTAAACTTTTTTGGCCGGTTGTTAACTTGTTATTATGCTGAAAAACAAGATCATTAGCGCAGATTCTTTTTGTTTTATACTTATTTAGTCCCATCCTTGGGAATAATCCAAACCATCCAAGAAGGAGGTTATTACAAAAAGTCCCACTAACCAATCTTTCTTTCACAAGTTACTAAAGTTGTAGGATTATTAGATAGCCAGGTATGTTATTGTATTAATTAGTCTCATTTTAATGTTAGTCTCTCACCATCCTTTGATGGGCAATAATTAGACTTTTCAATTTATTTTTAATTGGAGTCTACCTGAAATGCTTGACCTGCAATGCATATTGCATAGCTTCAGAAGAAAAAAGAATCAATAATTTTCACTTCACTGCATAAAACGCATTGAAATTGAAGACTCAGACACCCTCTTCCTGGTAGAGAAATATCTGTATGTGAAATGATAGATGATGTTTGGAAATGTGATTGACTTTGTTCATTTCATATTTAACTTATTCAATCATGGGATTGAAATCAAACAAGTCCTGCTCACGTAATAAGGCCATGTTGGTTCCCTGAAAACGGCTGCATGACTAATTCAATCTTATCGTTTTCAAGAAAAGTCATCCATCTTTTGCTTTCATTCAATCTCGTGTTAGAAAAACAATAAGTTCACAATAAACAAGTCCATTCACATTAGCAGCTGACGATTGTAGGGTTTTGTAAATTTATAATCACTACTTTCTACTCCATATCCTATCCCACACGAGATGGTATATCTTTTGGGTGTTTCACTATCTTTCTTGCACAGTATAGTATAAGCTATAAGTTTTCTTTTGGAATTTCAGTGTGCTATCATAATATGATGCAAACTCACCAATTATTCTGAGCACTAAGTTAGGAATGATCAGACTACTTTTCCTTTTTGAGGGGGATGGATTGAAAGATGTGGCCTTCCCAACTTGGGGGACAAGGCATGGTTGAGTTCTTTGTGGGGTTTAAGAAAGTCATAGGATGTGGGGTTCACATTTACTTTCTAACACACACTTTGCACACATTCCATTGGTATTCCACCAAAAACCAGAAAAGCCCTGGACATCAGAAATGCACACCTATTATCTCCTACCTTTGGGAAAAATTAGGTGCCACATCAGTTCTAGCAGACACAAGCAAAGCAATGACTACTGCATGTGAAGAGGTTCAAGACCGACTATAAATTGTAGTTATAGCTACTGATGATTAAAAACCTGGTTCTTTTTAGAACAAAAAGGATCCAATCACATGCCAGCTGAATTTGTAACTCTTATACTCAAAAGCATCACAAAAATGTTAAAGAGGTCCCATGGTAATGATTATGCATGCATTAGTTTACGAGGGATTGGAGCATGCTTGCCTATATGAGCTTGCGATACAATAACCTTAAATAAAAATGAAAAATGAAAACTCAAGCCAGCAAGTTTTTGTTCATTCAGTTTGATGTCCTATATGGCCATCCTTTACTTCTCTCCAAAAGTTGAAAATGTTTATCTATATTCATGACAACTTATCTGGATTCATATTCTTTGTTAATTTACTGTTATATCAGCAATGTCACCCAGATACATTGTACAAACCCACAAAGGCATTATTATCTGTATAAGCAGCTGACATAGAATGCAAGCTCACATTTGGGTTCCCTAGTCTTGCTGTCATGTTCATGGATGTCCACAGAGAAACAGAGAAACACAAAGCCAAAATCGATAAAGTAAACTATATCCAGAAGAAGGGAAAAAAGAGCCTATTAAGTTTGGAAGTCTGGCCTGTAGTCATACTGTGTTTCTGCGACACTTTTTATCAAGTTTAGGTAAATTTCTTCAAACAAAGATGAAATTATATAGAAAATATGGTGCAATCATAGCTCATTTACAAAGGGAAAAGATAAGATATACCAGGTAATTTTAACCAGAAAAAATGAATATCAGACTCCTAGCCATTGAAAAAGACGGACTCGTACCAGAACCAAAAAGCATCATTTCTCGCTTACATGACCATTTTCTGAGTCGCTGACAGGCCAATTCAGGTCATACAAAACTATATCCCGACCAGCCCACTTCAAGTTATAAAGAACTCTGTGAATGTACCATCAGGTGTATCATCAAAATAAGGTTCATGTAAAAATAAAAGATTGAAAGACAATAAATGGTGTCAACAGGACCAGTCTGGCAAAATATGGCATGGAAAGCATCACATTAAATTTCAATCTTATACTGATGTGACTAACCATCCATGGTTTAGTTACAAGCTCTTGATCTAGGTCAGTATTGTTTCTCAAATAAATCCGAGGAGGCATAATCTGTACGCAGAACATCATGTTGTTGCCTAAATATCCCAATTATAATGTATGGACATATAACCATGCATGCCATAAACAGCGTGAACTGCAGCAATGTGAAGAGTAATTAGACAGCTGCCACATGTAATATACTGTACACCTACAAGGAATGGCAAAATGAAAGGAATTTTTGGGATGTACCAGAAGAGGAAGGGTCAAGAAACTCCATACTGGCCACAAAGCAAAGCAGAACCTGCCAAAAAAGCAGAAGTCAACAAGTCAGAAGCAGCAGTCCCAAAGATACCACCTGATGAATGTGAAATGAAATTATATTAATGTTCCTCTTACAAGCAAAAGGAGATGACGCCAAGTAGTGTTACGAATGGGAGAGCAGATATGCTTGTTAATTCCCACTTTTCATCAAATCTCCTGACACTCCAGGCTGACATACTTGTATAACAGAATATGATAATATTCACAACCACGCCCACCATCCCAAGGTATAAAGGCAATCTACAAGATATAGAAAGAGATAAGAATGCCAACTTTAAAATGCTGATACTCTCGATTAACGAATCCACTATCTAATTCTTGAGCAACAACTAAATATATGCATGCAAAGCCTATCTTCAAACCGGTACAATTAGGCTTGTCATACACATTATCCAAAACTTAAGCTAACCTATCGATGAATGACTTGACCATAATTTTAAATTAAAATAGTAATGAAACCAAAAAAACAAAAATGGAAATTATAGGAAAAGAGGACAACATGTTTTCAAAATAGTTTGCATATTCTAGAATGACAAACAATACAGCAAAAAGAATTTTGAACTCTATCAAAGTGTGTATAAGAAACCAGGCAACTCAACGAAAATATGTACCACCACACATCCATGAGTACGGTGTCTAGATCATTCCCCAACTACCCAAGGATTTACCAAGTCATACTGGATATATATAAAAAAAACTCAACATATAGTAATGAAACAGTAACATTTAATATATAATTATATGACAGAAAGATATTCCTTATACCAAATGAACAAACAAAATAATCAGAAATGAAAATTCAAAACATTTACGCTAAATTTATACCTTCTGATTCTGTCGTCATGCCACAAGAGATGTATCAAGTTGGACTTCCTATCACCATAGTATACAATGAATGCTGCTGAGGCAAGCCAAAGGACATTCTCCATAATCTCAATCCGTGACCAAACTCTCAGATTTGGTGGCGCCGAACTGCGCGGCATAGAGCACGCATCGTCCTCAAGATCATCACCACTAGATGCATAACCCTGGCTATGCCTCTGCCTCATATATCCACCCCCAACCGGTGTACCAACTGGTGTACCACCCGACATAGTAGTGACTAACAATATACTGACTAAACCAACTTCAAGAATCTCAAGCCGCAGAATGACAAGATCTCTCCAATTGCTAAACACAATGGCAAAATTCAATTCTACAAAAAATCTAATAAATATTGTACTCTTCTACTGCTTCTACCCTCCAATCAATATCAACCAGCAATGTGTATTAATATCTATTACAATCTGTGGAAATTGAATGCAAAAAATGTGGTATAAAGAGAATGCACTACAGGTCTTCAATCACCCTATATCCAATATCACCAAAAATGAAACTAGTCCAAATCTTTATTAAAGCAACGAATACCAAAGAACCAATAAATTTTGACAATCCTAAGAACCTCTATCAGAAATCCAAATTCCCGCAATACCATCTCGAATTTGAATATATAAAATAAAAAAGTGAATCGAAGAACCAAAGAAGAATTTCAGAACAAACCCATCTGGAGCCCCAAGTCCCAAATACTCCCTCCACGAAGGACGAATGCTTCAGATTCTTGAAACCCAATTTGTGAATTCAATCTCTCGTCGAAACCCACACGGCAATTTCATCGGTTTCTCCGAATCCAGACATCAATCCCAAGCAGGAGTCCTAGTAGAAAAGCAAAGCTGTAAACTAACGGAACTCAAGAAGGGGCATTTAAGTCTTTTGGTTGACTGTCTCTGTGTCTGTGTGAAGCGTGTATATATTTGTCTACTGTTAAGCTGTGGAGAGGGAAGGAGGGATCTTATAACGGAAAATGTTTGGATTATAATTTATAACAGGCCAACTATGGATTTGATATGGATTCGTTTCGTACACGTTTGAAGAATGTTTAGGAAAAGAAGGAACCTTCTATTTCTATATTAATTTTTATGTTTCGTAATTTTCCTTCCCTTTAATTTTGTTGGTGACAGGTGTGCTTGTTTTGTTTTTTATTTTTAGGCATTTCTCTTGATGCTGAGGGTATGATATGATGTTTTGAAAATTGGTAATGGAATGATTGGCCAAGACAAGAAAAGTCCAGCTTCTTTCATTCCGAGTTGACTTCTCTAGAGGAAGTAATGCAGTGGCTTTTGTTTTTGTTCTTGCTGCTTTGCCTTTGCCTGCGTGGAAAGCAAGCATTTGTTTTGGGGTTTTATTGGGCATTGCTTGCAAAGCACTGTTGGGAGTTTTGCGGATGAGTTTTCCATCCAACTCAAGCCACCAAAGAAAAAGGAGGGAATGTTGCTTATTATTACTAAAGAAGAATTTCCTATTTTACTTAGTGGGCACTAAAAGGGTTGTTGTGGACATGAGCCACACAATAGTTTTTCTGTTGTTGTGTTGGCTCATGCCCATCTGGAACCAGCCAACCTGGAATGTTAGAGTTAATGCTCTTCCACTTCGTACAAGGGTGGATTTGATTTAATTAGAATGGTCAATGGGGACCCAATTCCAGATTTTAGGGTGCAAAGTACATGCCACAACTGATAATAGGTTTTCTGTATTTGTTACATTTTAACAGAAAAAGAAACACTTGCATTTCCCTGGCCCCAAAAAAGAAGAAAAAGAAACACCTACATTTTCAAAACAAAAGAAATGACCAATATATAGAATTAAACACATAAATGCTCCACGCACTAAAAAAATTAAATTAAATTAAATTAGAGGTTTGCTTGGTAAGGCTTTTATTTATCAGTTTCACGAGGTCCTCGGGTATACAAATTCAAGGTCTTTCATGAAAATATTATACCTACAAGTCATTTTCCACATGCACCACGCACTCATTTTTTTTCGTTGAATGAGAGTGACCTGGCTTGATATTTCAAAAACTGCTGATGAGTTTCTTTTCAAGAAAATTTTTAACAATAAGCATTTGTTCTTGGAACCTCTAGTCTATGCATTATACAATTACGTGCTCGACGCACGTGAATACAAATAGACTGAAGGTGAGTGCGTGTGGATGATGACACCTGAATCAGAATACTGACCAAGTCAAGACTCAAGAGGCATGGCAGAGCTAGAATAACCTGCAACGGTTATATTCACATTTCACTACCAACATGTTATGCTATAGCCGACTAAAAGAAACCACCAGAGCGAGAAGCTATTCCTCTTGAAAAGCACCACGACACTATGCTTGGCCATCAGTTGGCACCTCCAGTGCACAAGCTTACCAAGTCCATCAGTGTTGAATACAAAACTTCCAGGGATAGATGACCCAGGAACTTCCTGCATTCTGATGCACCATTGGAAATGTCCATGTTAAGTTTTCGTTCCTCTATCAAACCATCCTCGATGACCAACCACCATGAGATGCATCCTTGACCATCTTCTGGATCCACATGTGCCACCAAGCTCAGTATTTCACCCTGCTCCAGCTCAAAAGACAAACATAGAAAGTCTCGGTTTGCCTTTATTCCAACCATAAGAGCTTCTGCGTGAAGCCAGCGAATAACTTGGCTTGCAACCTGTTGCCAAAGTCCTAACCATTTTAATCCACAATAATTGTAGAGTACCACATGCAATCATATGCACATACAGAGATAAACACACACCCATTCTTACACACTGTGTACATAGTCTCTGTTAGCTCATCAATACCGCTTAAAAAAAACATCAATACCACTGAAACCACCTTTAGAACTATAAGAAATACCTGCTGTAAAATTATCACAGGAAGATCTGCCAAGTCACAGTCATATCTGTTCACTAAACAAGTTTCCTCGGAATTCCCTTTGAACAGGCCAACAACATTAGGAGCACCTTCCCCTTCTACATTGATGCAATCATCAGTTACAACCACCTTAGTATGAAACTCAGATTTAGTAACATTCTTCATGTGATGTGTGTCTGATGTTCGGGTTTGGCAAGCATGTAGAATAGATTGAGGAATCTTCACAAAGAGCGTCCATGAGGATGTCCGAGAATGCCAAGTGGGATGAGATTGCAACTGCAGATATGGTACCCCTCTAACCTACAGAATCATGAACACTACTAAGGAAAAGTTCAACCACATAAAATTTGAAAAATGGTATGTCTCACAAGAATTTAGGACTTTACCACATTATCCAGCTCCATAAGAACTTTGTTTGAAAAGATTCTATGAGCCAAAGACATACAGAAATGACCAAGAAGACCAGGTCCTTCTTTTGCCGGTTGACCAGATACTCGAGCACCTGCAGATGCAGGTCTATCCTTTGCTTTGACAAATACATGCTGATGAAAAATCTGCAGCAGATATATTTCACAACTAACTCGATTGGGAATTACTGACTTTTTCTTTAGGGGATCCTGTTTATCCTCCGGTAAATTCACCCCATCCAACGTGTCCAACGGTAAAATTGCATTTTCTAAATCCTGGGCACTTGGACTGTTAACTGTTTCTTCACCTTGACTAGAAGGGACAAGTGATACAAACACAGAGGTTCCTTGACCTATGTTCAATTGTAAATAGTTTTCTTGTATTCCAGTCACGTTGACTCCCAGAGATTGGTTGAATGCTTCACGATTTACCAAACCAAATACCTGCACCAGAAGAGTGAAAAACAACAGTAAAAAGAAGTTTGAAACAGGGATAACTAAGAAAGAAAGGAAAAAGAAATAAGAAGAAAATATACCTGCTCGTCAAAGATTGCTTGATGAACTTCACGAAGAAGTGAATGTGTTTCTTTAACACACTCGTCATCAGTTATAGATTCTTTCTCAGTTTCCTTTGAGGAATGGACTTTGGTTTTACTGGATTCAATGGGACTATCACCTGGATAGGAACTGAAAAAACCAAATTGAAGACAACGGTATAAATTTGGAGGCAAATTTATTGCCAGCATGCCAGCTGAGTCATGGTCAACATGAACTGTAGACAGAGGCGATGGCCGAAACACAGCAGCTGGATCATATAATGAATTGTCAAACAGATCAATGGTGAAGCCTTCATTTCCAGAAGCTGAAGCTGCCACACGCTGCCGCTTAACTTTCCAGTTCTGCTGCAGCCTATACGCTTGTCAAGTTACAAGATAGAGGATATTGTTGAAGAACATATGAACGTTACTGAAAAGAGTTTCTTTCACGAATACATAAAAGAGAGAAAGCTGAGAAAAATGCATCGGTATATCACAAAATTCTTTTGTGCATGAAGACAGCAATGGGATTTATAGAAGGACTAAGGTGACATGGAACAAGTCAGGCAGAAAGCTAAACGATTAAATGAAATTAATTAACATCACCACTAAGATATATTGCGTGCTTGAATTTACAGCGATTTGGTGCATCCAACATTGTAGACTCACCTGATTAGAGCACCATAAAATCTTGCTTCTCTAGCTACCTGCTGCTCCAAAGCTTTGGCAGACTGCTTAAAGTATTTCCCAAGATGCTGCAACAGAAATGAACAACACATAAAATACACACACACACAAAAAAATGGAATTTCAAGATGAAAATAAATTTTCCCAATAACTGATTATTGAAGAACATTGTCATCAATCTGAAGCATACTAAAAATGTGTCATATGAATCTGGCAGGAGGCAAGCATAAAACCACTGAAAAGAAAAACAGGAACTAGTACCCGGAAGCATTGTAACTTGGTTGCTGCAGATACAGCAAGATCAGAGAGAACTTCAATAGGTAATGGCTTTGGCCGGGTCATGCTAGCCACTGTTACAGCATCATTAGCTTCCACCTGCACATAAAAAAACAAAACCAGATTAGAGCCCATTCACCTTTCATTGGCATAAGAAGCATTGCTCTTTCAAATGACTATCTCCCATAAAAGAGGAATGAAACCTAGGGTTCGATCCATTAAGATCAAGCAAAATACTGAAGATGCATGAAAACATCAGACCCTAAGAACCAATTAGCTACAGAGTGCAAGGATAATAGAGAGAGGTAAATAACAAAAACAAAATCTTCATCGCTTAGCACTTTTAATCTTTTTCTTTTCCAGGCCAATATATTGCTATTTTCGTCAACTTAATCTCTCTCTCTCTCTAATTTGTAATATTGAAATGAAGTTAGTTAGCCCCATGCATTTTTTCAGTCAATTATGTGCTTATTTCAAGTTTCACAAACACTAAAAAACAAAGACCTAAGAATTCAATGAACAAGTTTACGAAATTCACTGCGCAATGCGACACAACAATAAGATTATGATTCTTAATTCTTATAAGTCATTGTGATAAAATTATCAAAGTTTGTTATGAAATGCGAGAGAGAGACAGGGAGAGAGAAAGAGAGAGAGACTGACGGTGTTGATGAGATCAATAATAACAGAGAGCTCCTGATGAGCCAACTGTAAGTTCTCCACCATGCTCTGCCATTGCCATTGCGTTGCTGCGCTCTCTTTCGAGCTCTTCTTCTGCTTCTTTTCGTCTTTCTCTACAGCCCACGCGAAATCGATTCTCCGAATCAGCGACTGCCTCTTCTCCTCGTAACCTACATCACTAACAACACAAAATTACACGTAAGACCGAAGTTTCTGTTAGGCTGCCGAGAAAATCAACCAAAGTGAAGGCCGTACGGAGGGAATCTTTCGAGGCCGTTTTCTTCAATGACTTCCAAGCGCTTGATTGGCAGCTTGTCCAGAGAGAGTTCCAGCTTTCCGTCCATTTTCTCTCCAATTTTTTTTTCCGGGAAAATTTGGGCAGAACCCTAGGACTACGCGGGGAGCAAATTGAGGGGTAAAGTGAATGACTGTGTGTGTTGCCTAAAAGACCTCTTTGTCCCTAATGTTTTTAAGGATTGACGTGGTGCGGTGGTGCGTTCGCTATCCGCACCAAAATATTAAATTGTGTTATTAATACATATAAAAAAATCTTTAATATAAAAATATCACTAATCAATTCCATTATTTGAAAATAATAAAAGAAAATACAGCTCAAAATTTAATCCTCAGTTTTGGTACCAACTAGCTTGTGATGTCTCACAATGTTAGAAAAGTCATTGCTTTGGATATTAGAAGTGAAAGTTAGGAGAGAATTCAAATTACTTTATAATATATCCTAATTTCTACCCAATTTCAGGCATCTTTCTCTATCAGTTTGTCATATTTCTTAATTTTAGATGTTGTTTGGTTCTTTCAGCAAATTATAATTGGTGAAATACCATCTTAAGCACCCAAACCTTAACCTCCTTGCTTCTACTGGTCTAACCATGGCTTCCACCAACTAGAAACTAAACCATCAATGACACAGAAAAATGTAGCAGGCAGCTCATAGACAGCAGCTGTGTGGCTACTACCGAGCGAGTACCAAGACTGCAGTGCAGGGCCTGCTATGCACTTTGCAGGCCACGAAGTTTCGTCTTCTGCCGCTTGCAGTTTACAAGTTTCCAGAACACCTTACGTGTCAATAAAAGAAATGAGTGAGTAATACCAATCTTCGAATCAATCAGCAACGTGTAACCTACGTGTAATCGACATCTATCAATATCTGAAACTTGAGAAGGAGAAGCAACAACACATGCAATGATGCAACACACCATCATTTTCTCTGTCAACCCTATAAATTATTTAAGCCAGCATATGTAGCTGCCTTCTTCAATCCTTCTCTTAATTTAATTGCTAATTGTTATTTGTCCCTCTTTTTGGTCTTTCTTTCTCTACTTTCTTTTGAAGACTATATTACAAGTTCCTGTCTCTTGAAATATGAAAGAAAGCATGGGAAATCCCCTGCAGTTGAAGTCCTTGAATCACATCTCACTGAGGTGCATATCAGTTGAGAAATCCCTTGATTTCTACCAGAATGTTCTTGGGTTTCATCCAATTAGGAGGCCTGGCTCCTTAGACTTTAATGGTGCATGGTATAATTAATATATATTTCAACTCATCAAGATATACATACCATTCTTGCAAAGCATGTACTCTGTGTGAGAAATCAATCAATCATATTGCATATAAATTTGGTGTTGGGTTTTGGTTCTGAACTTCTGAATGATTTATACATATATAGGCTATTCAATTATGGCATTGGCATACATCTTCTCCAAGCTGAAGACCCTGATAAGATGCCGAAGATCAGCCATATTAACCCCAAGGACAACCACATTTCTTTCCAGGTCTTTCTCTCTTTATATATGCTTATGTATGCATGTATGTTGTGTATAAAATCATATATCTATTTTCGTGAAATGAGTATCTGGCTAGAAGAAGATTAGTAATTCATTTGTTGGGGTTGGCATGCATATACAGTGTGAGAGCATGAGCACAGTGGAGAGAAAACTGAAGGAGATGGGGATAGAGTACGTGAAGAGCAAGGTAGAGGAAGGTGGAATCTACGTAAATCAGCTTTTCTTCCACGACCCAGATGGCACAATGATCGAGATCTGTAATTGTGACAACCTCCCAGTGATACCACTTGCAGGAGAGCCTGCACTCAGATCCTCCTGTTCACGTGTCAAATGCAATGTCCAGCAGCAACAGCATCAACAGCAGCAGCAGCAGCAGCAAATAAACAACCAGTAGTCCCAATCAAGCACCAACAAGATTATACAAATAGCTACAAAACATGACCTTGTCCTGTTTCACGTGCCTTCTCTCTTTTTTTCTTATGTTATCTGTTCATATTCTCGAGTGTATATATATGGTAGTAATGTTTTTTTGTAACATAATTTTCTATATTAGTCACCTGATAATGAGTAACTGAGTATGTTCTTTTTATCCAACATTATTCCTTTATTTCCCTCACTGGTTTATTGATTTTGATCCCCTAACCTACTCTCACTACAATTTAGCCAATGAATTTAGCTAAACTTTAGTATACTGTAACTTATGAATATGCAACATCCAATTAATCCACTTTCCCTTAGGCAATTTAATGAATTTAATTATTTGCCTATCGTCACAAATAAGCAACTGTTTTCTATCTCTTTCTCACAAACACATGAATGCTGGGGTGGGGTGCACATAACAAATCTCAGTTATCTGTTTGAGTGGTACATGGATGGTGTGGATTGCATATAAGAAACCCACATTCACTAACAGTCCAATTGAGGGCCTCATGGACTGATCATTATTCATGGATATGTATGAGAATGGGAATGAGGGTTTTGCTCTGCTTTAATTATCAACAAGGACCCTCTCAAATGAAAGTTGTGCTGCTCTGCTTTTAGCCCACAAATGTCCTTTGGAAATTGGGGGTCACTTGGATTTCCTAAGTCCAAACCCCACATAGATTGGAGACTACATTAATTATTCTAAAAGATAAGGAACAAAAATACAAATTCACCCATCATCCCATCAACGTACGTCTACCATAACAAACATGCTAGTTTGATAGTCCCACAATTTATGTGAAATTTAATGTGCACATAATTTTATAAATGGGGTTTTGGTGTTTTTGGCTGTGCGGCCAAAATATTGAGTCTCCATATACCCCAAAATCTAATATACCAGGACATTAAATTATAACCAGACATTATGAGGGAGTGAAATTATATGTCTCTGCCAAACCATTAAAAAACCATCCAAAGTTTTGGATCTAGCATATACAAGTGAGAAAATTTCAACAAAATGTACTTTTCATTGAATTACATTTTTACACTAAAAGCATATTGGAAGAAAGATAGCACATGCATGTTGATCCGGGGTTCATGGTGATGCTTAATATAGTACATATATAATTAAATGCTTAGGAAAGTCGCATTGACTGAAATGAAACCAATGACTAAGAAAAATATGTTAGATATAATCATATAATATAACACAATATAATAAGTTTCCACTGTCTTTTATGTTTTGTTGATGAAGTTAATTTGAAGAAAAGTAGTTTTAAAAAAAACATGGGTTGTTGTAAACTATAGCATGCAGAATTCGAAGTAGGAGCTAGAAATCTATACAAATTTGTGCTGTCATTTATATTCTTATTAATTTTATGTGTATAAGAATTAGAGGATATATCAAAGACAGCGACCTTTTTGTTGTGGTGCCCCAACAAAATAAGCGGTGGAAGGTATACGGAGGTTGAGGGGGTCCCTCCGCTGGTTTGTCTACACAAATATGCCCCATCCAGTAATTATCAGTATCCACCACAACAACCATTATTAATTTCGAGCAACAACGTATCATATATATCTTGGATCATAATTTTCGAAATGATAAACGTACTCGAATATAACCCAATTTCAAAATGTAATAATTGACTGTTAGAATCGACTAATGTTGGACATAAATTCAAAATGATCAAATGAAGACAAGAGTGGATTGGCATTCGATGGCAATAAAAAATACAGAAAACTAGATTTTAATCCCTTGATAAGTTCAAGTTTAGATTAACACCTGATGTAAGATCAAAAATTGAATTTAGTCCTTTGACTCTACGTCCATGTCAGCGTATGTATTCCACATCAGATTTTTATTTTTTAATAATATTTTTGGTTTCCCTCTCCCTATAATACCCTTGTGATAATTTTTTTTTTTGTCATAATTATTTCATTCAAAATTCAAAATGAATTTACATTTATTTGGTTGCTTAGATTTAGGGGCTTAATTAAAATGTTTGTCTGTAAACTGATTGTTTTTCTCTTTCTAATATAAGTCCAGATTTTAATACACCATTTTAATATATATTTAATTGACTTTAATATTATTTACATACAAAACCTTAGCTCCCACAAAAACAACCCAACCTGTAATTAATTACCCTAGCTGCAATATCTTAAATTTTCTCAAAAGATTTCAAACATGGAATTTAACATGGTAATCTTGGTTTAAAGAGAGAGGAGGGAGAATGCTTTGAATTTATAGACAAAATGGATCCAATGGGTAAGGCGAAAATTGTAACCAAGAGTTTTATATTGGAGTAGGGTGCTTAACAAGGAGTAAGGAGCTTGATTGGATTAGTTGGGGTGCCTGTGTAGATATTTTAATTGTGTTTGTTGTGTAGGTATTTTAATTGGGGTTGTTGTTATATAAGTACACTAGTATAGGTACGCTAATAGGAACATTGTAGGCTAGGTATGCTAAAAGGTACACTAGTATATGTATTTTATTTAGGTATGTTCTTTAAATACTTTATTTTAATCATTTTTTTAGTACATTTCTTATATTTTATTTTTACTTTATTTATTTCTCTCGTCTTATACATAATAATTCTTAATTTTGATAATTAATTTTGTTTTTGGTAAGCTTTTTTAAAATAATTCTTAATCTTGATAATTAATTTTGTCTTTGATAACTTTGCTTTTTTAAGTATAATATTTTACATCATTATAGGAGTCAATCAAGACAAATCAATCTTAAATTGGCTCTTACAAATAGAGAATATACAAAATTTAAATATTTAAACACAAGGGTATTTTGAGAACAAATAAAATAATTAAAATAATAAAAAATAAATAAATATGAGTTGTAATATGAAGGTTGATGTGAAAATAGTCAAAGGATTAAAATCAATTAAAAATCAATTTCTAATCTTACATCATGTCTTATTTAATTTTTAATCTTATTGAAGGACTAAGATCTAAAAGCCTCTTTATTTTATAGGCTCTGTTGGATATCGCGGCCATGGTTATTATTTTCCTTCCAATAGTAAACGTAGTTCTTTCTTATTTCCTTTTTGGGGGAAACTCTAGAGCTGAGACAGTTGGCTGATTTTGTTTCCACTTACGTAATGTCAGTCAAAGTGCAAGAGCAAGTAAGTTGGCCTTTGCAGTTGGCCACGTCGTTCCACCCTGCCCCTTTTTTTCATATTTATTTTCTTGTTGCTTTCCCCATCTTGGCTGGTTTGGGTTTAGGCATTAGCATCTTGGGTATTTTCTTGCGTTTTTAGACTATTCCAAGCCAAACACTAAAATAGTGACACACTCCAAAACAGTTTTGTAAAGCATGTTATTAGTCACCCCCTTTTACTTACTTTACTTTCTTTTCCTTTTTTTTTTTTGAAAACATATAGTGCAAGTTATGAAACATTTTAAACCTTAAGAGAGTAAGTTAAAGTTTGCTTCTTATTTTTTAATAAGATGTACTTACTCTACTTTTTTTAAATCAGATATTTTCGCAATTTATTCATCTCTAATTTTGTGATATTTAACCTATTTATAATTATATTTGACTAAACTAATTAACAATATAATATAAAGTTAACTTTTGTTATTTGGATATAAAAGTATAAGTAATATTATCTTCCTCAAAATTTTGCCATATAGTATCAACTCTTTGAAATTCATAAAATTTCAAAGTTTACAGTGTTTAATACTTTTGATTTAGGTTTGAGTGATGGGAGTCCTAGACTAAATAGTAAGTTTTAGGCTTTACAACATTGAAAAAACAACAAATCAATAAAAAAGCAGTCATGGTTGAGTTTGTTAAGAAAAAATAAGTCTTTCGAGTGCTGAGCACTTAGTGAACAATACCAAGCACTCAATCAACAGTACTAACCGAGTACTTAGTAATACGATATTTTTTAAAGTTGGTAACTAAACTAAAACTTAGTTTCTAAAATGAAATAAAATAAATGTTTTGATAGTTAAAATAAAAAAAATTAAAATTTGGCGTCTAAATTCTAAACTCAACCAACTCTTTCTTACAATGTTCGAAGTGTCCAACTTTTAAACCTCCATTCTTTGATAAAAGAAAAAAAGAAAAGGATATTGTTGAGTTCAATAATGGCCCAAAGATCAGCTGAAAAAACACAATGGCCGACGAGAAATAAATGAATTCCATGGGAAAATAAAGTCTCTCATGTGATGCAAGCAGGTTTGGCAACATATGCCATACTATCAGCTTGCTTGCATTTATTCAACTTTAAATATTAATTAATCACCATCACAAAAAAACAATGTCCCAACATGACAAAGGACAAGAAAAACATCCAAAACAAAAATATCCCAAATGAGATAAATAAATTTTTAATCTTATAAAATCTACAAGTAATGATTATAAGTCTTCTTTTACCTTTTCATTATTACATTAATTTTCTTAATAATTTTTGTTAGGTAAGTCCACTCTTGTTTGTTTTTATGTTAAATAAATTCAATTATGTAACTATTGGAGTAACTCAGTTGGAATGTTAATTTCTTGCGTTGTAAAAAAGCGCTCAAATGATGTTCAATGTTGAAAACTTAGAAGTGGGTCGACTTAACAATGTTTTAGCACATATCTTTATTTATCAGTGTTTTACTGGTTTGGCTTTATAAACAATTCTAAAATCGATGATGAAAAAATAAATATTTTAGTTAAAGAAATAAAAATAAAGTTGTGAATGCAAACGATCTATGTCATCAATAAAACTCCAAAATTAGATTATCGTTCGAACACTTAACTTAAAACTTTGAAACATATTAAATAAAAATTTAAAATGTAAATTTTTCTAGCATTACACATTTGGAAAGTTTTTTCTTAAATATTTCTCATACCATTTGGAAGTTTTTATTCTTAAATATTTCTCACATTTTTAGGTATTCAATATAAATACATATAATGATTATAAATTTTACTTTTGAACTATTTGTATAAATAAAGTCTACTTAAAATGTTGCAATATCAAATAGGTGCACTTTGTACAAATAAAGCTCATGTTATGTTTTGTTTCGTGTTTTTAGCGTCGAGCCTCGGTATTTTTTTTATAAGAAAATTGTCACTGTGTGACAATGATTGCCATTGTATAAAGCAATGATTGTAACTGTCAAATAGTTGTAATTTATAAGATATTTTTTCAATTTAAATAACTACTATTGCACAGTTGCAATGATTGTTACTGTCTAATAATAGTAATTTCCAAGCGCTCGGCTTGTTAAAATAAACTAATTTGTTATTTGTTTTTTTTGCAGATGGACCAACCGATCATGAGATTTATCGTTTTAGACTTTAAAAAAAAAAAACCATATAAATATTAATACCACTTAACCATAAAAGTTGTATTTTAATGTCAGTGGATAATTGATTGTCAACTATTTTATTGAAGCGAGCTTTATAGTACTTCTACATTGAGTGTGTTCATCAAAGATTTATATTAAAATAGGTAAAAGGTTATAGTTATGAAAAGAAATTTCTTTCTTTCCTTTTTTCAGGGGGTAAAGTCTAAAGGGAAATTCTTTGGTGCTTGACTGATCCCAGGTTCTAAGTGATTAATTTTTTTTATTATCTTAATTTAACAATTCATTTTCCCAAAATATATGAACCCAAAAGAATATATAATTCCACAAAGAACACAGGTGTCGGCAGGTGAATCTTTCATTGGGTATGAAAAGAAAAAAGGTTACTTTTTTATTCCAATTCTCAAAAAGTGATACAGATAGCAGCCAGCCAGCCACCCACACCAGACGATTTAAATTATAAATTTGTAATAATAATAACTTAATAAGTAATAACAAATAAAAATGATGAAAATACATTTTTTATTAATTATTTGGTTTAATAAAATGGATTTGCTGACACGAATCTTAGTAGAGCGCACGTGTTAAGCACCGTCTTTGAGGCGGCTTCCTCGCGTGCATGAGAAAGGTCGGTTGACACTTCAGAAATGGCACGTGTCATTGTACTTTTCCTCAATGTGGCTTTCTTTTAATATTTGCTTATTTAGACTTGTTTTAGGTATTAGTGATTTAAAACTTTTAAATATCGTTACAATATATGTTGACTCGAAAATTATAATTTATAAATACTAGAAAATTAAAATTAAGGCTGGCACTCTTTGACGCTTTCACTGTTGTTTGTGTGTGTGCATGGCCAACCTCATTCAATCTTTTATTTATTCCACCTCATTCAATCTTTTATTTATTCCATAATAATATATTCTTAAAAGATATATACGTATGAATATTTTTTTTTGGTTCTTGTTGTAACATTTTAAAGACCATACAATGGGTTTAGAATATTACATTAACAATTTTAACTGTTTAATTCTTTATCAGTTTTACAAGGAGTAAACTTTGTTAAGACCAGATTATGCACTTGATAATTTCCTAGCTAAATCCGAGTCTAATAATGTGTAATGTTTTAGTCAAGTTGTATGAGTCTTACTGTTATGATGACAAATAGTCAAGAAGATCAAGACTTCAAGTTCAAGGTTGAAGGTTGCACCTAACCCATGTGAAAGAGTTACTAGATCCAATCTTACACATTGGGATTTGGCGATGAGGGTTGGTCGCTTTGGATGCAGAGTCAAATTCAAGAGAGTGTACAAAAGCGAATTTCAGTAGCAAATGTAGTTAGGGGTGAGTAACTGAGTCGAATCGAACCGAAACCGCTAATACCAAGTACCGAGCTGAACTGCCTCCATGAGTCCATGATTCCAGTTCCCTCAGTATTGGTAGTACTGATTTCGGGGTGGTTTTCGGTTTTTGGATCAAACTGATCCAGCCCTAAATGTAGTAGCTAACTTTGGGCTTGAATGTGATCTGGGCTTTGTGAGGACCAGTGTGGTATAACCAGGCTTAAGCCATTCCTAATTTGAAAAAAGTTTTTGTTTTGTTGGGCCTCGGCCCCCGTTGTATAAAAATTAAAAATTGCATCACATTATAAAATTGCGGACGCTCTTTTCCTGCTGTGTACAGTTAGTTGGTTAGTTCCACTGTTGAGATTAATCACCCTTTATTCAGTTTTATCAGTTTATGTAAGGATACTGGACTTGTTGTTCTGTTGGTCATGTTTTCGGGAAGCTAATTAATTATGCTGCAGACCACCTACCTGGCCTTCTTCAGTAGCTTTTTTTGGGTCATCATGTTTTTCATAACCCTCCTATTATTTCCCTTCCACGTAAAGATACGTTGGCCTCGTTTGATACATGAGATTAGATTTCATACAATAAATTGCTAAAATTATATATATTCAAAAAAGAAACTTCTAACTTGAAAAGAAAATAGGAACAAAATAAATGAATCATAAAAATAAACTTATCTGTTCCGATTCCTAAAAAATGGTAGAATTAGTGAAAGTAAGTTTTTTTTATAGGTAATATATCTCTTCCCACCTTCTTTTTTAAGTTAGAAGACACTCTTTATATTTTATTTTTTTAGGGTTTCTTAGATTGTAGAGTCCGACTAAAATTGTTGGCCTAAAAAACCCCTAGTCAAATAAGTTAAGCTAAAGACCTAAATTCAAACAAGGATCAACCCAGTGTATCTAAAAAATTACCACTTGACCAATAACAAGTTAGTGGCTTCTTGACATTTAATTGATTTTTAGAATAAACACCTTTGAGCTCCTCCTAACCTTAAATTTGATGGCTCAGTTGGTAATCAACTAGGTGATCTCTGGTTTTTCTGTCATAATTCTCATTGTAATCCTTTATTTACAGAAACTTCTAACTTTGCAGACTAACGTCCTGGTCCTGTTAGCCGAAGAACAACGATCTCATGAGTGGTTTGTTGGTGGCCGATAATCACAAGTTGAAAAAAATCTAGATTGGGGGAATAAAAAAAAGTAAGCTGTACTTCACGAGCACTTTAGGCCATGTATTGAAAGTTGAAATGATCCCTTACCAGGATCACTAAGAAATTATTGATCTCCCACACTATAAAGGTGTTAAGAACTTTTAAGAGCCACCCCTACAGAAACCAACACAGTAGCCACTAAAATTTTAACTACGATGGCATTCCAGTTTCCACAACAAACACCACAAAAACAGAACAAATAGAAGGTCTATAAGAGCTTTCCCCATAACATGTGATCCACTGCTAATTCTTGATGCGAAGACTTCATAACTCCATCCATTTAATTCCAACAGTCGAGCACCTAATACAGTTCACCTTCCTTGTGAGTGTGAATCACAGAGTCCGAAGTCGGGTACGAGACACAAGTCAGCACATAGCCCTCCTTCATTTGATTGTCATCAAGGAAGGAACCGTCAGACTGGTCCACTGAACCTGACGCCAACTTCCCTGCACAGGTAGAGCATGCACCAGCCCTGCAAGAGTAGGGCAGCTCAAGTCCTGCATTCTCAGCTGAATCTAAGATGTAGCAATCGTCAGGAGCCTCAAACTCGTTCTCCTCACCATTTGGTCCAATCAGCTTAACCTTGTATACTGCCATTGATGCTCGAAAGGAAGAGGATGCTTTCAAGCCAAAAGACTTGGAGACAGTCTTCACCGATCCAAGAGGAGATGATAACTTGATAATAGAACTGGTGAATTGCTGCTTGGGTGCATTTCTGAACACGCATGGGGAGGGAACTTTCACGGTTGCCATGGTTGACATTGATCAGCCCTGAATTCATATACCAACATCTCAAAACATTTAATAACCATGAACAAGAAAAATACTAATAAAAAAATAAGAAAATACACAAAAAAGAACAACAATTATCATTATCACTAAAACAAAAATGAGCTAACACTAGAGGATAGAAACCAGTACGGAAATTTACATAGAATAGAATTTACATAAAAGAGTAGATAGAGTTTAGTCTCCAATATCAATTTAACAGCCAAGTAAATGTAAAGATCTATCTTCTCTAGCAAAGTAAATTTCACTTTTTTAATTTCCTGATTTACCATAAAGGACTCGAAAAACTTGCAAATTTCATTATCATATTTATGTTTTCCATATTGATAAGACCATTAACCACAGAGATAAGCCAAAATAACCAATCACGGACCTTTTACACCTATACCAACACTCAAAGCCTGGATGAGTTAATTATCAGCATTATGCAGCAAGAACTGTGCACAGCCAGCTATTTCATTATTCTCCATATAGATGAATAACCAAATAAAGGCATATCTGCTCTTGAATTTCAGATTACTACTCAGACAACCCAGTTGAATAAGAGAGGTGATACTTGCAGCCAACAGGGACTTGATTTACTTGTATGCCACTACAAAATTCACAAAAAGATGGGACTAACCCATCCCCACTAAAACAGAAAGGCAGTCAATGTCTGGAGCACCATGAGAAGAAGCAAGCTCATGGTTCTTTGCTCATCACTCGAGGCTCCATTTTGGTTTAACTCCCACATAGATGGTTACTTCAATCCTTAAACCATAACAAATCCGACAACCCAACTGAATAAAACAGGTTATACTTGCAGCTAACAGGGACATAAATTACTTGTATGCCTCTACAAATTCAAATTCACAAAAGATGGAACCAAACCATCCCCTCTGAAACAGAAAGGCAATCAATGTATGGAGCACTATGAGAAGAAGCAAGCTCATGGCTCTTTGCTCTTCACTCGAGGCTCCAATTTGGCTAATCCCCATATAGATGGTTACTTAATCCTTAAATCATATCAAAATTGCTGTCTAAAACTAGAAGTTCAACCCAAAAACATGGACAACTCTATGCAGCTGCAAGAAATTAGAAGTTCAACTCAGAGACAGAGACCTAAATGAACTATAAAACAAGTTCAACTCTATGCAACTGCAAGAAAACTAAAAATCCACCACCCATCCAAACCCACCATGAAAATTTCAAGTCCCCTCACAAGAACTCATGTTATATGAAGGGGTCAATTAACTTCTTACTATTCAAATTGACATTATAATCCCCCCATTGGAACTCATCAAACAAATTTTAATTCATGAAATTCCATTCTTAAGCTGGCACTGACCAAAAAAATTTACATGGGGAAGGACGCAACACAAAAGTGAAGCTCATGAAAAATTCACCAAAGTAAGAAAAGTAAATAGAAAATAAGCGGCATAAATGATTTGCTTTTTCCACCAGATGGCATCATTGACCATTGTTTACCATACACACATAACATAAAACATTATTAAATTGTAAATTTCACTGAACTCAAGCCAGCACAAAAATCAAATCAGTGAGTTTTGGAAAAATTGGGGAGGTGGTTGTGGGGGGCGCGATAACCCTATAATTAGAGGGTCCCAAACAAGCAAGAACCAGAAAATATCAGGGCCAAATCACCCTTAAGAAAATGGATGATTGGAAACTTCCGAAAAATCAGGTCATTTCAAAACTGTAGTCATCTTTTCATGGCCTTTAAAAAAAATGACCAAACAGAAATCAACGAGATTATACTATAGGCAATCACATGAAGACCAATTCTAAGCTCGTCGAGTCAAAATAAGCGTCAGAACCCATCAAAATTTAGCCAAGTAGGTCACAATTTTACAATTTGGGCTGTTCCATAATCCAACAATCAGTTAAAACATATGTATTGATACTTAAAACCACATAAAGACTACAAATTTGACAAATATGGTTTACAGAATACATTTTAAAAGCTTGTATCTAAAAGAAAACCCATTAAACATGAAAAAGCAAACCGACTTTTGATCATGAAAGAAGGTGGTTTCAATGGCAGAATCAAATAAAGAAGCTATGCTGTTTTCATGTCTTCTCTAATAAACTAAGGATCAATACAGTCCCAAGCTTCAGTTTTCTATTTTACTATTCTTCGAGAACCCAACAACCCAAAGCTCAAACCCTTAAAAGAGGGACCGAAAGAACAATAACTACCCATTACCAACAAATAAACATCAACAACAAATCTCAAATAACACAGATCCAATATGGCATGCATATAACAGACCAAAAAACATGACATGCACACATACAAACACAAAGAGCTGAGAAAGGAGAGTTAGAGAGATAGCGAGAGAGAGAGCATACGGAGTGAGATGGTTAGGCGAGGAGAGCTGAAAAAGTTGGTGAAGGCTGGGGTTGGGTCGGGTTGGTTTTTATTTCGGCGCAGAGCGGAGAAAGCGAGGTTTGGAAGAGTCACGGATGGTTTTCAATGACAGTGAGCCAGCCCTACGAGTACTTATATAGTAGACACACAGAGAGTCAAATGAAATGTAGCACTCCATTTTTATTACGAAATAAATAAATAAATAAGAAAGAGACGTGAATATGATGTCCTTTGGCATCTTTTGAAAGCCATCTAGCCAACAGGGGCCAAATAAAACCAACCCCTGCCTCAAATTATAATTTTCGTCTTACCAGTTTGACTGTCTGTGTCATTTTAATTTCGTAAATTGTACGGATTGATTCCATTAACTTTTACAATTACGTGCAAATCAGGACTTTCCTCAAATTAATTATGCATTTAGGTCTTGCATATGCATATGATATGTATTAGGCTTATTATTATTTTTGCCTTTGAAAGTGTAGTAAAATCCCAATTCAGTCTTTATTGTTTTAACTATTTTAGTTTGCCACTTGATAATATATCATATAGAGCAATGCTAGAGTGCCATAATGACATAGAATTTTCATGTCAATTAAATTACTTAATATATTCTTCACATAAGTATTTTTAAAGACTAATATATCTTCGTTTAAAATTCTACAAAACATAAATTAAATCACAAAAGGAAAAGAAAAAGGATTTTCAAAAGATTTCATGACAAAATTATAAACCTCTAAACGTTCAGTTTCTTAAAAAAAAAAATTTCCCAATTTTAGGAGAAAAAAAACACTCAATCCAATTATTTAGTTTAAGATTTAAGTTTTGTTCGATATCCTATAAGTATACAGGGTGGATGTAATATAGTATATGAAAAAGGATTGTCGTACTTACGAGATTTTTTTAATCTAACTCAAAAAATTAAATTTCTCACTTAGATCTAACAAAAAAAAAAAACACGACTTGAACTTAAAAATTTTTTTGAACATCACTAGACATTCACTTTGTTCACTGATTATCACTTGAACTCCAAGTTTGCAATCTGAACATATAACTTTGATAATTTGCGCACAAACTAGCTTCCTGATCTATATGTGCTCAAATAGCCATAACTTTTCCTAGAAAAATGCAAATCATGATCCGTAAAATTCTACAAGAAGCTGACATCCATATCTTTTTAGCAATATAAGGCTTATCATCCCATTTGCTCTGAGAAGGTGCAGTTTAATCCAAGAAGAAGGCTGATCTGCCTAGAAATTCTTAACTCTGAAAATATCAAAGTGTCCTTTTTTTATTTGTTTTCTTTTCTTTGCTCTTCAACCTATAAAAACATATAAAACTAAGTTAAACTAAACTAGATTCACTTAAAAACACAACAGAAATTTAAGAACAAGAGTATAAAAATATATAAAATAATGGTCAGATCAGATTCTAGCAAAGGTGGGTGGTGGGTGGGTTTGTTAAAAATTGTGCTATAGGTTTGATTTACTATGTAGGCTAAAGGATGGATGAAGCCTCTAAAAGATTTAAGATGAGTTGCTTTGTATAGCAATTAGACATGAGTGATTATTGATTTTTAATGACTTTTTCATTCATGGTTTTCCTCTTTCATTCAGAAATTCATTGCTTTTGCAATTTTTTTGTCTTTTTTACATTACATTTTAAGAATTCTTTCTTCACAAGAAAATATACAACATATACGCTAGCCTTTCATATTGAAAGTATGCAGAAATATGTTTAGGTAAAGTTAGAGAACTCAATCAGTACTTGCGAAAATGCTATACTTGCAAAAACAAAAACAAAAACAAAAACCAAAGAATGATGTATATTATTTAATTAAGTAAAAATTAATTAGGATCATTTAATTTGGTTTGGATAAGATGGTGTTTCACTAAATATGATATTAATTTTATATTAAAAATAGATGATGATATGTATAATCATAAAAATAATAAAAGAATGATATGTAGTATTTTATTTTGCCACATAAGATTATGGCACAAAATACTTGTGCCATAATGTGGCACAAAATCTTTTCCCTATCATATATTCTAATGCGTATTTTTGACTCAATTCCGTCACAAATTATTTTTCATATTGCACTAATATTGTTCCCAATAGATAGATTTATCCTAGGCAAGTGACAAGTCCAATGGACCATTAATTTACAAATTTAATAACTTTAATACCATATATATATATATATATATATTTTTCATTTTAAAGTATAACACTTTGTGATGATGCAGATCATTCAACCAACATTACGGGCACATGAGCCACATGACTATGCTTCTGCAATTGACACCAGTTAATCTCTATAACTATGGAATAAATGTGACTGTACCAGAAGTATATATTGTCCATTAATTACACACCAGACTTTATGAAAATAACGTTGTCAATATCTAACAACACATACATAAATATATTAATTGGATGCTGAAGCAATTGAATGGCAGGTATCAACCTTACCTATAAGTACCAAGGGAAACGAAAGTCACCTAACAATAATACGATTCCTTATTCCAAAGGGTACAGCTAGGCTTGCATATTCTACCAAATTATTATTATTTTTTTTAAAAAAGGAGAAATTTGAGGTTTTTGACTATGCATCTTCAATTAATAGTATGAGAGAGTGCATTACTTAAAAAGAGTTAAAGAGATAATTACAAAAGTTGAAACTTTGAATTTCTATAGTATGAACTAAGAGCCCGTTTAAATAGGGGGTGATTTGGATTTAGATTTAGATTTGAACTCTTTAAATCCAAATCCAACTATTTGGAATTATTTAAAGGAGTGTACTTGGATTTGAGAGGGCTAAATTCATGGATTTCAAATACCAATTATGTATTTGAAATCCCACCATCCGACCCTCTCTCTCTTTCTCCCTCATCTCTGGCCACAATTGCCTGCGACCACCGCAGGCCACCCTCCAGCAACTTTCCAGCGATTTTTTCGAACACCGCTGATGACTTTCTGGTTACTTTTCCGGCCACTCTCTAGTGAATTTTCCGGCCATCCTCCGATGACTTTTTTTTATTTTTAATCATATATTTCAATTCTTAAATTGTTAAAAAAAAAAATTAAAATACTTTGTGAAATCCTAGCCTTTAAATTTTTTATTCAAACAAATAGAATTTCAAATCTAGAAATTTCAATTACATGGATTTCAAATGCATAAAATTGAAATCCAAATCCAAATATAACTTCAAGAATCCAAACGGGCCTTAAGTTTTAATTATCTTGATTTTGATTCTACATTTTATAAATTGTAGCAATTCAATAATATGTTAATATTTTTATTCATTAATATGTTAAATTAAGGTCACTCAATTCCCTGCTATGATATTGTAATCTTCCTATTGTTGGGTCTCTAACCCCCACTTCACAAAATAAATTTATTCTACTTAAGAAAAATATCATAATGGTGTGAGATCCTAAAGATTTTATAATTTATTTTGTGATGATAATGATTTATTTAGAATTATTTTATTAATTTGGAGACATTAAAAATTAGGAAAAATTACATAATTAGTTCCGTAACTTGTGAGCTAGTTTCATATTGTTCTAAAAAAATTTTAATATTCCAAAGTGGTTTACTTTCTATCTAATGTTTAATCTAGTTCATTTCATCAAATTAGTGTGAATAGCCGGCCATTAAGTTTACCTATATGCCGAGGTAAAAACGAGGGACATTTATGGCCCCCCTTCCTAAAAGAGGAACATAAACGAGCCTTTTGGCCAGAAATCTTCATCATCCAATTTTTCACCGCAAAGCCTTTACTCCAGCGGCCTGAGGCTAACATATATAACACTAATTTTTGGTCTTCTTTTTTTGATCTTTTGGTCAAGGAACATAAACAACTTATATAATTAGAAGTAGCATTAAGTTCATATACATGAATTAATTCCTATGTATTTTTTTCTTCTTGGTTTTCTTAGCAACCAAACGAATATATCAAGTACTAGTACTACTCCACCTTTTGGCAATCGATGTAAGCTTGAAGGTGCTTGGGGTAGAGAGGATGCGAAGCGATCTAACAATTAATCGATGTAAGATTCAGTGGTAAATTTTTTTTTTTTTTCACAAATGGGGTGTGTTGACTTTTTAGAGCATCTAGTTCTTATCAAAAGTGAAACCGACGGTCCGATGAGCGTGGTTGTTTTTTATTCGTGGCGTATAATAGTTCCCCACCTTGCGATAAGCCTTCGTGTTCACTGATAGAAAATCTAGACAATACGATAAGTCCCCATAGGAACTATCGGAACCTTCCCCGATCTGCAGCTTCGACCCAGTTCTCTATTCACAACCTTCTCTTATCTTGACTAGCAAAGCGGCGCAATCGGCCGCTCTGTTCGCTTCAGGACGGACGCAACTGCACCGAATCTGGACAAAGGAGCTGCTAATCCGACGAATCTCGGATAAAATCGGGTAAATCAGTCTAGCACGATACAGCTTTTATTACTCTATTAGCAAAAGAAAAAGAGAAGAAGCTCAATTCCAGTTTAGTTGTTGCTTTTGCAGTTCTGCAATATCTTGTCTCAACTCTCAATTCCATTTGCAGAGAAGAAATAATCATGGCTTTGGAGGTGGTAGGTGGAGCTTTTCTCTCTGCTTTCTTTGAGGAAGCATTTGAAGAGGTGGCTTCTCGGGATGTCATGGACTTCATCAAGGGAAAGAAACGTACTGACGTTTTACTGGAGAAGTTGAAGATCACGTTGATGTCTTTTAATCCTGTTCTTGATGATGCTCAGGAGAAGCAAATAAGTAACCCACTTGTGAAACACTGGCTTGATGATCTTAAAGAAGTAATCTATCAGTTTAAGGACTTATTGGACGAGATCAAGACAGAAGCTTTAAGGCGCAAGCTGCAAGCTGATCTATCTACAAGTAGCACAAGCAAGGGAGAGCAATTCATCTCTGCTTCGCTTCATGCCTTTGACAACCCCAGGATAGAGGAACGTCTAGAGGAACTTCTTAATATGCTGTACGTCATTGCAAAACAGAAAGAGGTCCTTAATTTGAAAGAAGGGACTAGCCACACCAGAATATCACAAGCACGTGCAACTAATTCTTTTCTAGATGATTCTTCTGTGTATGGAAGGGATGAGGAAAAGGAGACCATCATTACTTTATTGCTATCGAGTGATTTGGCTTGCAATAAGATAGAGGTGATTCCCATCGTAGGAATGGGTGGAATTGGGAAAACCACCCTTGCCCAGCTCATCTACAATGATGCTAGAGTGAAGCATCATTTTGAGGTCGCAGCATGGGTTTGGGTCAAACATGAATTTGATGTTGTTAGAATAACACAATCAATTCATAAGTCTGTCACTTTGCAAACTTGTGCAATCGCGAACCTAGATAGGCTTCAAGTTAGCCTCCGGGACGCTTTGTCAGGGAAGAAGTTTCTATTTGTTCTTGATGACGTTTGGAGCGATGATTATTTTAAATGGGATATGTTTAGGCGCCCATTTGAGTCCGCAGCAGAAGGAAGTAAAATCATTGTCACAACACGTAATGCAAATGTTGCATCTATGATGAGTACTCTTCAAACCCACCATCTAATGGGAATATCTGAGGAACATTGTTGGTTGTTATTTGCACGACATGCCTTCAAAAATGCTGCTACTGTTGGTGCACATCCAAATCTTGAAGTCATTGGAAAACAAATCGTTAGAAAGTGTGGTGGTCTTCCTTTAGCTGCAAAATCACTTGGATGTCTGTTACACTCTGAATTAAATGTCGAGAAATGGGAAAAGGTACTGAAGAGTGGCATATGGGAGTTGTCAGATGGGGAGAGTGGCATTTTGCCAATTCTTTGGTTGAGCTACCATTATTTAGCTCCACATCTCAAGCGTTGTTTTGCCTATTGTTCGATTTTCCCCAAAGATTATGAATTTAAAAAGTCAGATTTGATTTTGTTGTGGATGGCTGAAGATCTCTTAAAACCCAAAAGGTTGGAAACTTTGGAAGAAGTTGGAGAGGACTACTTTGATGATCTAACCTCAAGGTCATTTTTCCAATGTGTAAGTGATAATCGTCAAATTTTCACCATTCATGACCTTTTCAATGATTTAGCAAAGTTTGTATCTGGGGAATTTTGCTTTAGGTTGGAGGACAATCACTCGTTCAATGTTGCAAGTAAGACTCGTCATTTTTCTTATATGCGAAAATATAATCATGACTTTGAGAAATTTGAGGCTTTATATAAAGCCAAGCATTTGCACACCTTCTTGCCATTGGAAATGTCACATTCATCATTTGCACAGTTTCAGATCTTGGACAAGGGACTCTATGATATATTGTCAAATCTACAATGTTTAAGAGTGCTCAATTTATCAAAGTACAATGTTAGGGAGTTGCCTGATTCAGTTAGCAAGTTGAAACACCTGAGGTACCTAGACCTATCTAACACTCCAATCCAAAAGTTACCTGAAAATATATGTGATTTGTATAATTTACAAACTTTACTATTGTCACATTGTGTTGAGCTCACTCTGTTGCCAACCAACCTGGGAAGACTGATCAACTTGCGTCATCTTAGTATCAAGGACACGAACATACAAAGGATGCCGCCACAGATGGGGAAATTGAAAAATCTCCAAACATTAAGTAACTTTGTCTTGGACAAGCATTCTGGACATAACATTGTAGAGTTGGAGATGCTTTCGCATTTGCGTGGAACACTTTGTATTTCGGGGCTTCTTAATATTGTTCAGTCTGTGGATGCTTTGAATGCCAATATGAGGGACAAGAAGCATCTTGGTGAACTAGTTTTGAAATGGGGAGATGATACTTATGATTCACAAACAGATAGAGAAGTGTTCGACAACCTCCATCCCCATAGAAACCTAAAGATGCTCGAGATTGATTCTTATGGGGGTACAAGATTTCCAAGTTGGTTAACAGATCCTTCTTCTAATCTTGTTTCTCTTCGACTTGTGGATTGTAGGAATTGTCTCTTCTTGCCACCATTGGGACAACTACCCTCCCTCCGAGAACTTGAAATTGACGGGTTGAATGCAGTGGATTTGATAGGTCCTGAGTTTTATGGTAACAATATTGGTGCAATTAAGCCATTTAAATCTCTTCAAGTTTTAAAAATCACAAATATGCAGGAGTTGCAAGTGTGGTCTTATGTTGGAGGTAGCAAAGAAGGTGGGGCCTTTCCTAATCTTTATAAGCTTCATCTGCGGAATTGCCCCAAACTAACAGGGAGATTTCCATTAGACTACTTTCCAAAGCTTGAATGGCTTGAATTGTCTGGAGCTAATTTAGAATCCCTTGCTATTTCTCAAGAACCTAACAGCCCTAAAGTCCTATCCCTCAGCCACTTGCATATATCTGCATGCCCGTATTTTGTTTGTTTCCCTGATGGAGGGTTGCATGCACCCAGATTGACAAAGATAGGAATCTCGGGATGCAAGAGATTGAGGTCACTACCAGAACATATGGACACCCTTGTCCCATCCCTTCAATCTATGTCCATAAGAGATTGTCCAGAATTGGGATCATTTCCGGAAGAGGGATTGCCGCCAGAATTAGATTCACTTTACATCCATTCTTGCAAGAAACTCATTGAAAATCGTATGGAGTGGGGTCTACAAAGACTCTCCTCTCTCAGACGGTTAAGTGTTGATTTCAAAGAATGTGAAGGAGTAGATTCATTTCCAGAAGAGGGATTGCTGCCTACCACTCTCACTGCTCTTTTCATCTATGATCTTTTGAATCTTAAGACCATGAATGAAAAGGGGTTTAGACACCTCGACTCTCTCAAAGAATTGGAGATTTGGGCATGCCCTGAGCTCCAATGCTTGCCAGATGAAGGGCTGCCCACTTCTCTTTCTCATCTAAGAATTAGGAAATGCCCTTTTCTAACACAACGGTGTGATAGAAAGAAAGGGGAAGATTGGCCCAAGATTGCTCACATCCCGAACATACAGATTGATGGGAATCTGATATGACGTTATGTTTTGATGGGTTCCAATGCTTGTAATGGTAATTATCCTCTTCCGAATATTGTTTTCTGTAGTGTGTGCTTTTAAGTTTAATTTCAGATAAGGTGCTCTATGTTCTCTTGCTTTGCCACTTCCCAATAAATTGCTTTTTATGAATTCTATAATATACATGCAATAGCCTATTGGTTTTCACCTTTCAGCAATGCCCATTAAAAAAAAAAAAAAAAATTTACCACTGAATCTAATTAAGGATTCTCTTCTGCTTAGTTGGAACCTCAGGCACCCACCTCTCTTTCTCCAGCATGAATTGAGGTACTCTGTGCCATGCCTCACTACCAAAATTACTTGAAACTTTTGAGACATTCTGCTCAGTAATTGTATCCAATTCCAACCTTTTTTTTGATTGTAGAATTAGATATATGTAAATTATTCCAAAGGAAAGAAAAAGGGTTAATTACAAATAAATCAATAAAATATTTCACAATTACATTTTAATCAATGCATTTTTTCATAGTTTCATTTTAATCACTAGTATCCAAAAATAAATTAAATTTAGTGATTAAATTAAAATATAATTTCAAAACTCATTGACTTTTATGAAAAGATAAAATTTGTATTGACTATTATGTAATATTGAAATATTTTATTGATTTAACTGTAATTTTCTAAAAGAAAAATGTCCTCTATAATTTAGAGTTATTATATAGATATATGTAAATTATTCCAAAGGAAAGAAAAATGTCCTCTATAATTTAGAGTTATTATCATAAAATATTTTAGTATTCGAACATGTGTAACTGTTTTCCTGGGTTTGTAATATTTTATTTTGTTTTGGTTTGCCTCTCCCCTTTCTACCAAGTTAAATTTGCCTTTTCTTTTCAATCAAAATGTTAGCAGGCTTCTGTAGTTTACTTCTTGATTATGGGCCGACTTACATCCTTTTCATAATCACAGAAGTGCTTTAAAACTGTAATTGATATTAGCACAACCCCAACTGTACATGCTGGGATTGTCAACTTCTAAGTGCCCTTTAGGTACATTACCTGGTTTGCAGTATTTCATTTCTTCATTTCCCATGCTTTGATCTTAGGTTGATTATTACTAAAATCTGATAAGTAAGTTCAAAATCACAATTTTTACAGGTTTCTCTTGTGATTTCTTGCTCGTTGTCATGGTTAGAGTCTTTCAACTACACAGCAGTAATTGTGAAATTGATATTGCTGATGGGTGTACAGTGTACTTAGCAGGAATCAACCTCAACAAGCCGTTCAGGTACACCCTCTAGTTTGAAAGTACTCTTTTATATTCTTACTCTTTTATATTCTTACTGCAAGTTAGTCTTTGCATATTAATACATTACTTCAATCACAATTTGATGCAATGATCATTTTCTACCTTTTTTTCTTCCTCAAACCATTTTATATCAAGCAAATGTCAAAAGTACTTTTTCAGTTAGCTTTTTGGTTTTCTGCTATTTGTTATGGCTAAATATTCTCTGCCACACCTGCTTTGACAGCAAAATAACTTGTTTTCTCTTGAGATATTTCTCTCTTTTTTTTCTTTTTATTGACTTGAGATATTTCTGTCTAACTGGGCAATAAATGAAGAAAATAAACAACAACATTGTTATGAAGTTATTTCTTGCATATTTTGAAATTTATTCAGTTGACCCTTAGTTGTTTATTATGAATCCTCACCCTTTTTTAATCTTCCAGTCAGGCTCCAAGCTACCCTAATAATTTTTCTGAATTGTTGTGATTATTTTAGATACTACATGTAATCACAATAAATTTGTGTCTCAGCAGTCAGCATTATAAAATAAAGATCTTATACATTGCGTGTTTCTTCATTAGTGGGACTGACACCAAAGGAAGGTCTTCAAATACTGCAAGAACTTACAAGTGTTAATTAAATAGCAAGTCATATGTTACAATGATCAACTTACCTATAGGTTACAACGGTTTCTTGTCTGTTTATATGTGCAATTGCTTCACCAGTTTGATTTTACTGCCATGATTTTTGATCTAATTAACTGTAGTTAGTTTTTGAATTGCTGATTTCATGATGGAAAGAGAACTCATTATATGATTCTGATTTTGTCATTTTTTTTTAATTTTTTATGATCATGGAATTTATTTATTCTATTTGATGCATTTTTGGGGGCGGGTTATTTGATGCATATTAGTTCTCGGCTTTTTTTTTTTTTTTTATCCAGAAATCCCCCAAACCCGCCTTGCGGACCCGGGTTCGAAACTGGAGCCTCCTGCCGAACCCCACAATCTTTAGAAGACAAGAAACTCTAGCAAAGGCTAGGTAGCTACCTTGAGGGGGGATTTGAACCTTAGACCACTTGGGAGCAAACCAAAGGCCGGAACATTCCAACGACCCCTCGTTAACTTCCTGTTGCTTTATTTTAAGGTAGCATTTGTTGCTTTCTTTCCCCTTTATTGCATTTCTTATGTTTTAAGTCATTCACCTATTCACCTATTCACCTATTGTAAGGAATAATGTGTGTGTGAACTTTGTCATTAGTTATTTTATCTGTTAATGGAAGTGAAATGGTGCCTTAATATGTAGGGGTTTGCAACCAGAAGTAGGGTTCACAAAGCTTGTCATCTGGCTTTTTTTTTTTTTTTTTTTTTTTTTTTTTTTTTTTTTTTTTTTTTTTTTTTT